>JAINUG010000863.1:0-46685 GCA_029706075.1 Aldrovandia affinis
ATACGCTATTGGATAGTACTCAGTCGCTGACGACTGCATTTGTTACTTTTCAATTTGAAAGCGTCAAATGTTTAAGGCCTAATGATACAGCTATTATGCAATTTCACAGAAGAGCGTTTGCTTACGGCCATACCACCCTGAACACGCCTGATCTCGTCTGATCTCGGAAGCCAAGCAGGGTCGGGCCTGGTCAGTACTTGGATGGGAGACCGCCTCAGAATACCGGGTGCTGTAAGCTTTCAAATCGTTTTCTACAGGTAGCGGGCGCCAGTGCACAATACAAGGACTATTCAAATCTCATTCGTTTTTGATCACTTTTTGCCAAGGTGGATACACTATTTGTTTTGCCATTATGCTTTCACAATTTATGTTACTTTAGTGGTTTTCTTGTGTTTAATTAATATAAAGCGAATGATGAAGCACATTCTGTATTAGAGGACATATTTCCACTTACCAAAAAGCTAGATTTACAAGTGTTCAAATCTCATTTTCCGAGCAGAAGTTCTACAAGGAAGCTAATGCATATTTTCATGGTAAAATGGATTCAGCTGAAAACAGTTCATCAGAATGAGCCAGTTACAAGTGTGAATACGCTATTGGATAGTACTCTGTCGCTGACGACTGCTTTTGTTACTTTTTCAATTTGAACGTCAAATGTTGAATGCCCTAATGATACAGCTATTATGGTATTTGACAGAAGAGCGTTTGCTTACGGCCATACCACCCTGAACACGCCTGATCTCGTCTGATCTCGGAAGCCAAGCAGGGTCGGGCCTGGTCAGTACTTGGATGGGAGACCGCCTGGGAATACCGGGTGCTGTAAGCTTTTTCAAATCGTTTTCTATAGGTAGCGGGCGCCAGTGCACAATACAAGGACTATTCAAATCTAATTCGTTTTTGATCACTTTTGCCAAGGTGGATACACTATTTGTTTTGCCATTATGCTTTCCCAATTGATGTTACTTTAGTGGTTTCTTGTGTTTAATCAATATAAAACGAATGATGACACATTCTGTATTAGAGGACATATTTCCACTTACCAAAAAGCTAGATTTACAAGTGTTCAAATCTCATTTTCCGAGCAGAAGTTCTACAAGGAAGCTAATGCATATTTTCATGGTAAAATGGATTCAGCTGAAACAGTTCATCAGAATGAGCCATTTACAAGTGTGAATACGCTATTGGATAGTACTCAGTCGCTGGCTGACTGCATTTGTTACTTTTCAATTTGAAGCGTCAAATGTTGAAGGCCTAATGATACAGCTATTATGCAATTTCACAGAAGAGCTTACGGCCATACAACCCTGAACACGCCTGATCTCGTCTGATCTCGGAAGCCAAGCAGGGTCGGGCCTGGTCAGTACTTGGATGGGAGACAGCCTGGGAATACCGGGTGCTGTAAGCTTTTTCAAATCGTTTTCTACAGGTAGCGGGCGCCAGTGCACAATACAAGGACTATTCAAATCTCATTCATTTTTGATCACTTTTGCCAAAGGTGGATACACTATTTGTTTTGCCATTATGCTTTCTAATTGATGTTACTTTAGTGGTTTCTTGTGTTTAACCCCCTGAGGTCGGCTGGATCGGCGCGATCCAAGCAGCAATACAAGTATATTACTATTTCTAACCGCGATATTTTATCATACACACGCGACAAAACATTGACAGAAACCTTAGAATCGCGACTTTCCGATTTGAGCACTGGCAAATCAAATGGGATTTTTAAATTAGGTTAATTAGACCAAAAGTAAACCTTGCCTTTTACTCTCTTTTTTATCTGGTAGTAACGTCCCCCTTCTATTGACATGGTAACTAGGTGCGAGTTTCGGGGAGGTGTGGGGAGGGCGTGGGGCCATGTGTGAAAACGGCGTAAACACATAAACTGTCCCGACAATTTGAAGCAAGATTTTATACAGACATACAATTTTATTCAAGATGGAAAGATTTTCTAACGCTGCAGTGTTTGAGAAGTATTGATGAAAAGCGACGAAGACAATAACTGACCAACAGTAAGTAACTATATTTGATTTGCCATGTTATCAAATACTCGTATATATATTCAATATATGAATTCCGCGTCTTGTGACTACATATTCCGCGTGTTGCAACGTAACAAATTGCAATATGCACACAAGATCTATGGAAGAATACTTTTCTAAAAGAAGAACAGCCTAAAATGTTATTTATTTCGCTTGTTTTCAAATACTCGAAAAAATATATGAATTCCGCGTCTTGTGACGCCAAACATATTCCGCGTGTTAGTAACTTAATCTAAACCCTAACGTTAGTAGATTAGTTGGTTAGTACTATACACATCTACCTAATATATACAAAGTGCAATCTAGAAAGTAAGAAGGAAGAAAACGAGATAATAAGCGGCGGAAAAAACCCGAAAAGTATAAACTCCCGAAGTGCATGACACGACAAAGAGTGGATCTCGAAATAAACGGAACAAGGACAGACAGGGAGCAGAACGTGACAGAACAGGGAAAATGCAATACTGGATAAAGAATAATGAATAAGGACTGAATGAAAAATAAACAAAGACCAAAAACAACAGAACAGGAACTCAGAATATAACACTGATGGCCCAGTGAGATGGCCCATCTGACATATCTTAGAGGTGTGGACAATGAATAATGAATATTCAGGTATTTAGCATTTAGCCCTCCCACAGCCTGAAATAAATGTGACCAGTTCTGATAAAAACAGGTTTTTAGCTATTTAGATCTCAGATGTGCTAAACTGTTTTCACACCCTTACATAACCAAGACCTTGATGAACAAACGTACATTGGCAAAACAATTCGTCACTATAGTTTAGTGTGTGCTTTCACAACTTTTGTGACAGCAGAAAAATTTACTATTTTTAACTTGTGTGTTTGTAGATCTATTTACAAGCTGCATATGATACTGACCAAACTATTGATGGCATACAAATGTAGCTGTGATTGTCCTTCAAATAAAAATATCAAACACTTTGGAGTAAGTGTGTGTTAAATTGATGAAATTGAGATTAATCAATATAAAACGAATGATGAACGCACATTCTGTATTAGAGGACATATTTCCACTTACCAAAAAGCTAGATTTACAAGTGTTCAAATCTCATTTTCCGAGCAGAAGTTCTACTAGGAAGCTAATGCATATTTTCATGGTAAAATGGATTCAGCTGAAACAGTTCATCAGAATGAGCCAGTTACAAGTGTGAATACGCTATTGGATAGTACTCTGTCGCTGACGACTGCTTTTGTTACTTTTCAATTTGAAACGTCAAATGTTGAAGGCCTAATGATACAGCTATTATGCTATTTGACAGAAGAGCGTTTGCTTACGGCCATACCACCCTGAACACGCCTGATCTCGTCTGATCTCGGAAGCCAAGCAGGGTCGGGCCTGGTCAGTACTTGGATGGGAGACCGCCTGGGAATACCGGGTGCTGTAAGCTTTTTCAAATCATTTTCTACAGGTAGGTTGCGCCAGTGCACAATAAAAGGACGATTCAAATCTCATTCGTTTTTGATCACTTTTGCCAAGGTGGATACAGTATTTGTTTTGCCATTATGCTTTCACAATTGATGTTACTTTAGTGGTTTTCTTGTGTTTAATTAATATAAAACGAATGATGAACGCACATTCTGTATTAGAGGACATATTTCCACATACCAAAAAGCTAGATTTACAAGTGTTCAAATCTCATTTTCGAGCAGAAGTTCTATAAGGAAGCTAATGCATATTTTCATGGTAAAATGGATTCAGCTGAAACAGTTCATCAGAATGAGCCATTTACAAGTGTGAATACGCTATTGGATAGTACTCTGTCGCTGACGACTGCTTTTGTTACTTTTCAATTTGAAACGTCAAATGTTGAAGGCCTAATGATACAGCTATTATGGTATTTGACAGAAGAGCGTTTGCTTACGGCCATACCACCCTGAACACGCCTGATCTCGTCTGATCTCGGAAGCCAAGCAGGGTCGGGCCTGGTCAGTACTTGGATGGGAGACCGCCTGGGAATACCGGGTGCTGTAAGCTTTTTCAAATCGTTTTCTACAGGTAGCGGGCGCCAGTGCACAATACAAGGACTATTCAAATCTCATTCGTTTTTGATCACTTTTGCCAAGGTGGATACAGTATTTGTTTTGCCATTATGCTTTCACAATTGATGTTACTTTAGTGGTTTTCTTGTGTTTAATTAATATAAAACGAATGATGAACGCACATTCTGTATTAGAGGACATATTTCCACTTACCAAAAAGCTAGATTTACAAGTGTTCAAATCTCATTTTCGAGCAGAAGTTCTATAAGGAAGCTAATGCATATTTTCATGGTAAAATGGATTCAGCTGAAACAGTTCATCAGAATGAGCCAGTTACAAGTGTGAATACGCTATTGGATAGTACTCAGTCGCTGACGACTGCTTTTGTTACTTTTCAATTTGAAACGTCAAATGTTGAAGGCCTAATGATACAGCTATTATGCTATTTGACAGAAGAGCGTTTGCTTACGGCCATACCACCCTGAACACGCCTGATCTCGTCTGATCTCGGAAGCCAAGCAGGGTCGGGCCTGGTCAGTACTTGGATGGGAGACCGCCTGGGAATACCGGGTGCTGTAAGCTTTTTCAAATCGTTTTCTACAGGTAGCGGGCGCCAGTGCACAATACAAGGACTATTCAAATCTCATTCGTTTTTGATCACTTTTGCCAAGGTGGATACACTATTTGTTTTGCCATTATGCTTTCACAATTGATGTTACTTTAGTGGTTTTCTTGTGTTTAATCAATATAAAACGAATGATGAACGCACATTCTGTATTAGAGGACATATTTCCACTTACCAAAAAGCTAGATTTACAAGTGTTCAAATCTCATTTTCGAGCAGAAGTTCTACAAGGAAGCTAATGCATATTTTCATGGTAAAATGGATTCAGCTGAAACAGTTCATCAGAATGAGCCAGTTACAAGTGTGAATACGCTATTGGATAGTACTCTGTCGCTGACGACTGCTTTTGTTACTTTTCAATTTGAAACGTCAAATGTTGAAGGCCTAATGATACAGCTATTATGGTATTTGACAGAAGAGCGTTTGCTTACGGCCATACCACCCTGAACACGCCTGATCTCGTCTGATCTCGGAAGCCAAGCAGGGTCGGGCCTGGTCAGTACTTGGATGGGAGACCGCCTGGGAATACCGGGTGCTGTAAGCTTTTTCAAATCGTTTTCTACAGGTAGCGGGCGCCAGTGCACAATACAAGGACTATTCAAATCTCATTCGTTTTTGATCACTTTTGCCAAGGTGGATACACTATTTGTTTTGCCATTATGCTTTCCCAATTGATGTTACTTTAGTGGTTTTCTTGTGTTTAATCAATATAAAACGAATGATGAGCACATTCTGTATTAGAGGACATATTTCCACTTACCAAAAGCTAGATTTACAAGTGTTCAAATCTCATTTTCCGAGCAGAAGTTCTACAAGGAAGCTAATGCATATTTTCATGGTAAAATGGATTCAGCTGAAACAGTTCATCAGAATGAGCCAGTTACAAGTGTGAATACGCTATTGGATAGTACTCTGTCGCTGACGACTGCTTTTGTTACTTTTCAATTTGAAGCGTCAAATGTTGAAGGCCTAATGATACAGCTATTATGGTATTTGACAGAAGAGCGTTTGCTTACGGCCATACCACCCTGAACACGCCTGATCTCGTCTGATCTCGGAAGCCAAGCAGGGTCGGGCCTGGTCAGTACTTGGATGGGAGACCGCCTGGGAATACCGGGTGCTGTAAGCTTTTTCAAATCGTTTTCTACAGGTAGCGGGCGCCAGTGCACAATACAAGGACTATTCAAATCTCATTCGTTTTTGATCACTTTTGCCAAGGTGGATACACTATTTGTTTTGCCATTATGCTTTCCCAATTGATGTTACTTTAGTGGTTTTCTTGTGTTTAATCAATATAAAACGAATGATGAACGCACATTCTGTATTAGAGGACATATTTCCACTTACCAAAAAGCTAGATTTACAAGTGTTCAAATCTCATTTTCCGAGCAGAAGTTCTACAAGGAAGCTAATGCATATTTTCATGGTAAAATGGATTCAGCTGAAACAGTTCATCAGAATGAGCCAGTTACAAGTGTGAATACGCTATTGGATAGTACTCTGTCGCTGGCGACTGCTTTTGTTACTTTTCAATTTGAAACGTCAAATGTTGAAGGCCTAATGATACAGCTATTATGGTATTTGACAGAAGAGCGTTTGCTTACGGCCATACCACCCTGAACACGCCTGATCTCGTCTGATCTCGGAAGCCAAGCAGGGTCGGGCCTGGTCAGTACTTGGATGGGAGACCGCCTGGGAATACCGGGTGCTGTAAGCTTTTTCAAATCGTTTTCTACAGGTAGCGGGCGCCAGTGCACAATACAAGGACTATTCAAATCTCATTCGTTTTTGATCACTTTTGCCAAGGTGGATACACTATTTGTTTTGCCATTATGCTTTCCCAATTGATGTTACTTTAGTGGTTTTCTTGTGTTTAATCAATATAAAACGAATGATGAGCACATTCTGTATTAGAGGACATATTTCCACTTACCAAAAAGCTAGATTTACAAGTGTTCAAATCTCATTTTCCGAGCAGAAGTTCTACAAGGAAGCTAATGCATATTTTCATGGTAAAATGGATTCAGCTGAAACAGTTCATCAGAATGAGCCAGTTACAAGTGTGAATACGCTATTGGATAGTACTCTGTCGCTGACGACTGCTTTTGTTACTTTTCAATTTGAAACGTCAAATGTTGAAGGCCTAATGATACAGCTATTATGGTATTTGACAGAAGAGCGTTTGCTTACGGCCATACCACCTGAACACGCCTGATCTCGTCTGATCTCGGAAGCCAAGCAGGGTCGGGCCTGGTCAGTACTTGGATGGGAGACCGCCTGGGAATACCGGGTGCTGTAAGCTTTTTCAAATCGTTTTCTACAGGTAGCGGGCGCCAGTGCACAATACAAGGACTATTCAAATCTCATTCGTTTTTGATCACTTTTGCCAAGGTGGATACACTATTTGTTTTGCCATTATGCTTTCCCAATTGATGTTACTTTAGTGGTTTTCTTGTGTTTAATCAATATAAAACGAATGATGAACGCACATTCTGTATTAGAGGACATATTTCCACTTACCAAAAGCTAGATTTACAAGTGTTCAAATCTCATTTTCCGAGCAGAAGTTCTATAAGGAAGCTAATGCATATTTTCATGGTAAAATGGATTCAGCTGAAACAGTTCATCAGAATGAGCCAGTTACAAGTGTGAATACGCTATTGGATAGTACTCTGTCGCTGACGACTGCTTTTGTTACTTTTCAATTTGAAACGTCAAATGTTGAAGGCCTAATGATACAGCTATTATGGTATTTGACAGAAGAGCGTTTGCTTACGGCCATACCACCCTGAACACGCCTGATCTCGTCTGATCTCGGAAGCCAAGCAGGGTCGGGCCTGGTCAGTACTTGGATGGGAGACCGCCTGGGAATACCGGGTGCTGTAAGCTTTTTCAAATCGTTTTCTACAGGTAGCGGGCGCCAGTGCACAATACAAGGACTATTCAAATCTAATTCGTTTTTGATCACTTTTGCCAAGGTGGATACAGTATTTGTTTTGCCATTATGCTTTCACAATTGATGTTACTTTAGTGGTTTTCTTGTGTTTAATCAATATAAAACGAATGATGAACGCACATTCTGTATTAGAGGACATATTTCCACATATCAAAAGATAGATTTACAAGTGTTCAAATCTCATTTTCCGAGCAGAAGTTCTATAAGGAAGCTAATGCATATTTTCATGGTAAAATGGATTCAGCTGAAACAGTTCATCAGAATGAGCCAGTTACAAGTGTGAATACGCTATTGGATAGTACTCTGTCGCTGACGACTGCTTTTGTTACTTTTCAATTTGAAGCGTCAAATGTTGAAGGCCTAATGATACAGCTATTATGGTATTTGACAGAAGAGTGTTTGCTTACGGCCATACCACCCTGAACACGCCTGATCTCGTCTGATCTCGGAAGCCAAGCAGGGTCGGGCCTGGTCAGTACTTGGATGGGAGACCGCCTGGGAATACCGGGTGCTGTAAGCTTTTTCAAATCGTTTTCTACAGGTAGCGGGCGCCAGTGCACAATACAAGGACTATTCAAATCTCATTCGTTTTTGATCACTTTTGCCAAGGTGGATACACTATTTGTTTTGCCATTATGCTTTCACAATTGATGTTACTTTAGTGGTTTTCTTGTGTTTAATCAATATAAAACGAATGATGAACGCACATTCTGTATTAGAGGACATATTTCCACTTACCAAAAGCTAGATTTACAAGTGTTCAAATCTCATTTTCCGAGCAGAAGTTCTATAAGGAAGCTAATGCATATTTTCATGGTAAAATGGATTCAGCTGAAACAGTTCATCAGAATGAGCCAGTTACAAGTGTGAATACGCTATTGGATAGTACTCAGTCGCTGACGACTGCTTTTGTTACTTTTCAATTTGAAGCGTCAAATGTTGAAGGCCTAATGATACAGCTATTATGCTATTTGACAGAAGAGCGTTTGCTTACGGCCATACCACCCTGAACACGCCTGATCTCGTCTGATCTCGGAAGCCAAGCAGGGTCGGGCCTGGTCAGTACTTGGATGGGAGACCGCCTGGGAATACCGGGTGCTGTAAGCTTTTTCAAATCGTTTTCTACAGGTAGCGGGCGCCAGTGCACAATACAAGGACTATTCAAATCTCATTCGTTTTTGATCACTTTTGCCAAGGTGGATACACTATTTGTTTTGCCATTATGCTTTCCCAATTGATGTTACTTTAGTGGTTTTCTTGTGTTTAATCAATATAAAACGAATGATGAACGCACATTCTGTATTAGAGGACATATTTCCACTTACCAAAAGCTAGATTTACAAGTGTTCAAATCTCATTTTCGAGCAGAAGTTCTACAAGGAAGCTAATGCATATTTTCATGGTAAAATGGATTCAGCTGAAACAGTTCATCAGAATGAGCCAGTTACAAGTGTGAATACGCTATTGGATAGTACTCTGTCGCTGACGACTGCTTTTGTTACTTTTCAATTTGAAACGTCAAATGTTGAAGGCCTAATGATACAGCTATTATGGTATTTGACAGAAGAGCGTTTGCTTACGGCCATACCACCCTGAACACGCCTGATCTCGTCTGATCTCGGAAGCCAAGCAGGGTCGGGCCTGGTCAGTACTTGGATGGGAGACCGCCTGGGAATACCGGGTGCTGTAAGCTTTTTCAAATCGTTTTCTACAGGTAGCGGGCGCCAGTGCACAATACAAGGACTATTCAAATCTCATTCGTTTTTGATCACTTTTGCCAAGGTGGATACACTATTTGTTTTGCCATTATGCTTTCCCAATTGATGTTACTTTAGTGGTTTTCTTGTGTTTAATCAATATAAAACGAATGATGAACGCACATTCTGTATTAGAGGACATATTTCCACTTACCAAAAGCTAGATTTACAAGTGTTCAAATCTCATTTTCCGAGCAGAAGTTCTACAAGGAAGCTAATGCATATTTTCATGGTAAAATGGATTCAGCTGAAACAGTTCATCAGAATGAGCCAGTTACAAGTGTGAATACGCTATTGGATAGTACTCTGTCGCTGACGACTGCTTTTGTTACTTTTCAATTTGAAACGTCAAATGTTGAAGGCCTAATGATACAGCTATTATGGTATTTGACAGAAGAGCGTTTGCTTACGGCCATACCACCCTGAACACGCCTGATCTCGTCTGATCTCGGAAGCCAAGCAGGGTCGGGCCTGGTCAGTACTTGGATGGGAGACCGCCTGGGAATACCGGGTGCTGTAAGCTTTTTCAAATCGTTTTCTACAGGTAGCGGGCGCCAGTGCACAATACAAGGACTATTCAAATCTCATTCGTTTTTGATCACTTTTGCCAAGGTGGATACACTATTTGTTTTGCCATTATGCTTTCACAATTGATGTTACTTTAGTGGTTTTCTTGTGTTTAATCAATATAAAACGAATGATGAACGCACATTCTGTATTAGAGGACATATTTCCACTTACCAAAAGCTAGATTTACAAGTGTTCAAATCTCATTTTCCGAGCAGAAGTTCTATAAGGAAGCTAATGCATATTTTCATGGTAAAATGGATTCAGCTGAAACAGTTCATCAGAATGAGCCAGTTACAAGTGTGAATACGCTATTGGATAGTACTCTGTCGCTGACGACTGCTTTTGTTACTTTTCAATTTGAAAGCGTCAAATGTTGAAAGCCTAATGATACAGCTATTATGCTATTTGACAGAAGAGCGTTTGCTTACGGCCATACCACCCTGAACACGCCTGATCTCGTCTGATCTCTCGGAAGCCAAGCAGGGTCGGGCCTGGTCAGTACTTGGATGGGAGACCGCCTGGGAATACCGGGTGCTGTAAGCTTTTTCAAATCGTTTTCTACAGGTAGGGGCGCCAGTGCACAATAAAAGGACTATTCAAATCTCATTCGTTTTTGATCACTTTTGCCAAGGTGGATACAGTATTTGTTTTGCCATTATGCTTTCACAATTGATGTTACTTTAGTGGTTTTCTTGTGTTTAATCAATATAAAACGAATGATGAACGCACATTCTGTATTAGAGGACATATTTCCACATACCAAAAGCTAGATTTACAAGTGTTCAAATCTCATTTTCGAGCAGAAGTTCTATAAGGAAGCTAATGCATATTTTCATGGTAAAATGGATTCAGCTGAAACAGTTCATCAGAATGAGCCAGTTACAAGTGTGAATACGCTATTGGATAGTACTCTGTCGCTGACGACTGCTTTTGTTACTTTTCAATTTGAAACGTCAAATGTTGAAGGCCTAATGATACAGCTATTATGGTATTTGACAGAAGAGCGTTTGCTTACGGCCATACCACCTGAACACGCCTGATCTCGTCTGATCTCGGAAGCCAAGCAGGGTCGGGCCTGGTCAGTACTTGGATGGGAGACCGCCTGGGAATACCGGGTGCTGTAAGCTTTTTCAAATCGTTTTCTACAGGTAGCGGGCGCCAGTGCACAATACAAGGACTATTCAAATCTAATTCGTTTTTGATCACTTTTGCCAAGGTGGATACAGTATTTGTTCTGCCATTATGCTTTCACAATTGATGTTACTTTAGTGGTTTTCTTGTGTTTAATCAATATAAAACGAATGATGAGCACATTCTGTATTAGAGGACATATTTCCATTCCCAAAAGCTAGATTTACAAGTGTTCAAATCTCATTTTCCGAGCAGAAGTTCTATAAGGAAGCTAATGCATATTTTCATGGTAAAATGGATTCAGCTGAAACAGTTCATCAGAATGAGCCAGTTACAAGTGTGAATACGCTATTGGATAGTACTCTGTCGCTGACGACTGCTTTTGTTACTTTTCAATTTGAAACGTCAAATGTTGAAGGCCTAATGATACAGCTATTATGGTATTTGACAGAAGAGCGTTTGCTTACGGCCATACCACCTGAACACGCCTGATCTCGTCTGATCTCGGAAGCCAAGCAGGGTCGGGCCTGGTCAGTACTTGGATGGGAGACCGCCTGGGAATACCGGGTGCTGTAAGCTTTTTCAAATCGTTTTCTACAGGTAGCGGGCGCCAGTGCACAATACAAGGACTATTCAAATCTCATTCGTTTTTGATCACTTTTGCCAAGGTGGATACACTATTTGTTTTGCCATTATGCTTTCACAATTGATGTTACTTTAGTGGTTTTCTTGTGTTTAATCAATATAAAACGAATGATGAACGCACATTCTGTATTAGAGGACATATTTCCACTTACCAAAAAGCTAGATTTACAAGTGTTCAAATCTCATTTTCCGAGCAGAAGTTCTATAAGGAAGCTAATGCATATTTTCATGGTAAAATGGATTCAGCTGAAACAGTTCATCAGAATGAGCCAGTTACAAGTGTGAATACGCTATTGGATAGTACTCTGTCGCTGACGACTGCTTTTGTTACTTTTCAATTTGAAACGTCAAATGTTGAAGGCCTAATGATACAGCTATTATGGTATTTGACAGAAGAGCGTTTGCTTACGGCCATACCACCCTGAACACGCCTGATCTCGTCTGATCTCGGAAGCCAAGCAGGGTCGGGCCTGGTCAGTACTTGGATGGGAGACCGCCTGGGAATACCGGGTGCTGTAAGCTTTTTCAAATCGTTTTCTACAGGTAGCGGGCGCCAGTGCACAATACAAGGACTATTCAAATCTCATTCGTTTTTGATCACTTTTGCCAAGGTGGATACACTATTTGTTTTGCCATTATGCTTTCCCAATTGATGTTACTTTAGTGGTTTTCTTGTGTTTAATCAATATAAAACGAATGATGAACGCACATTCTGTATTAGAGGACATATTTCCACTTACCAAAAGCTAGATTTACAAGTGTTCAAATCTCATTTTCCGAGCAGAAGTTCTATAAGGAAGCTAATGCATATTTTCATGGTAAAATGGATTCAGCTGAAACAGTTCATCAGAATGAGCCAGTTACACAGTGTGAATACGCTATTGGATAGTACTCTGTCGCTGACGACTGCTTTTGTTACTTTTCAATTTGAAACGTCAAATGTTGAAGGCCTAATGATACAGCTATTATGGTATTTGACAGAAGAGCGTTTGCTTACGGCCATACCACCCTGAACACGCCTGATCTCGTCTGATCTCGGAAGCCAAGCAGGGTCGGGCCTGGTCAGTACTTGGATGGGAGACCGCCTGGGAATACCGGGTGCTGTAAGCTTTTTCAAATCGTTTTTTCTACAGGTAGCGGGCGCCAGTGCACAATACAAGGACTATTCAAATCTCATTCGTTTTTGATCACTTTTGCCAAGGTGGATACACTATTTGTTTTGCCATTATGCTTTCCCAATTGATGTTACTTTAGTGGTTTTCTTGTGTTTAATCAATATAAAACGAATGATGAACGCACATTCTGTATTAGAGGACATATTTCCACTTACCAAAAGCTAGATTTACAAGTGTTCAAATCTCATTTTCCGAGCAGAAGTTCTACAAGGAAGCTAATGCATATTTTCATGGTAAAATGGATTCAGCTGAAACAGTTCATCAGAATGAGCCAGTTACAAGTGTGAATACGCTATTGGATAGTACTCTGTCGCTGACGACTGCTTTTGTTACTTTTCAATTTGAAACGTCAAATGTTGAAGGCCTAATGATACAGCTATTATGGTATTTGACAGAAGAGCGTTTGCTTACGGCCATACCACCCTGAACACGCCTGATCTCGTCTGATCTCGGAAGCCAAGCAGGGTCGGGCCTGGTCAGTACTTGGATGGGAGACCGCCTGGGAATACCGGGTGCTGTAAGCTTTTTCAAATCGTTTTCTACAGGTAGCGGGCGCCAGTGCACAATACAAGGACTATTCAAATCTCATTCGTTTTTGATCACTTTTGCCAAGGTGGATACACTATTTGTTTTGCCATTATGCTTTCCCAATTGATGTTACTTTAGTGGTTTTCTTGTGTTTAATCAATATAAAACGAATGATGAACGCACATTCTGTATTAGAGGACATATTTCCACTTACCAAAAGCTAGATTTACAAGTGTTCAAATCTCATTTTCGAGCAGAAGTTCTACAAGGAAGCTAATGCATATTTTCATGGTAAAATGGATTCAGCTGAAACAGTTCATCAGAATGAGCCAGTTACAAGTGTGAATACGCTATTGGATAGTACTCTGTCGCTGACGACTGCTTTTGTTACTTTTCAATTTGAAACGTCAAATGTTGAAGGCCTAATGATACAGCTATTATGGTATTTGACAGAAGAGCGTTTGCTTACGGCCATACCACCCTGAACACGCCTGATCTCGTCTGATCTCGGAAGCCAAGCAGGGTCGGGCCTGGTCAGTACTTGGATGGGAGACCGCCTGGGAATACCGGGTGCTGTAAGCTTTTTCAAATCGTTTTCTACAGGTAGCGGGCGCCAGTGCACAATACAAGGACTATTCAAATCTCATTCGTTTTTGATCACTTTTGCCAAGGTGGATACAGTATTTGTTCTGCCATTATGCTTTCACAATTGATGTTACTTTAGTGGTTTTCTTGTGTTTAATCAATATAAAACGAATGATGAACGCACATTCTGTATTAGAGGACATATTTCCACTTACCAAAAAGCTAGATTTACAAGTGTTCAAATCTCATTTTCCGAGCAGAAGTTCTATAAGGAAGCTAATGCATATTTTCATGGTAAAATGGATTCAGCTGAAACAGTTCATCAGAATGAGCCAGTTACAAGTGTGAATACGCTATTGGATAGTACTCTGTCGCTGACGACTGCTTTTGTTACTTTTCAATTTGAAACGTCAAATGTTGAAGGCCTAATGATACAGCTATTATGGTATTTGACAGAAGAGCGTTTGCTTACGGCCATACCACCCTGAACACGCCTGATCTCGTCTGATCTCGGAAGCCAAGCAGGGTCGGGCCTGGTCAGTACTTGGATGGGAGACCGCCTGGGAATACCGGGTGCTGTAAGCTTTTTCAAATCGTTTTCTACAGGTAGCGGGCGCCAGTGCACAATACAAGGACTATTCAAATCTCATTCGTTTTTGATCACTTTTGCCAAGGTGGATACACTATTTGTTTTGCCATTATGCTTTCACAATTGATGTTACTTTAGTGGTTTTCTTGTGTTTAATCAATATAAAAAACGAATGATGAACGCACATTCTGTATTAGAGGACATATTTCCACTTACCAAAAGCTAGATTTACAAGTGTTCAAATCTCATTTTCCGAGCAGAAGTTCTATAAGGAAGCTAATGCATATTTTCATGGTAAAATGGATTCAGCTGAAACAGTTCATCAGAATGAGCCAGTTACAAGTGTGAATACGCTATTGGATAGTACTCTGTCGCTGACGACTGCTTTTGTTACTTTTCAATTTGAAACGTCAAATGTTGAAGGCCTAATGATACAGCTATTATGGTATTTGACAGAAGAGCGTTTGCTTACGGCCATACCACCCTGAACACGCCTGATCTCGTCTGATCTCGGAAGCCAAGCAGGGTCGGGCCTGGTCAGTACTTGGATGGGAGACCGCCTGGGAATACCGGGTGCTGTAAGCTTTTTCAAATCGTTTTCTACAGGTAGCGGGCGCCAGTGCACAATACAAGGACTATTCAAATCTCATTCGTTTTTGATCACTTTTGCCAAGGTGGATACACTATTTGTTTTGCCATTATGCTTTCACAATTGATGTTACTTTAGTGGTTTTCTTGTGTTTAATCAATATATAAAACGAATGATGAACGCACATTCTGTATTAGAGGACATATTTCCACTTACCAAAAGCTAGATTTACAAGTGTTCAAATCTCATTTTCCGAGCAGAAGTTCTACAAGGAAGCTAATGCATATTTTCATGGTAAAATGGATTCAGCTGAAACAGTTCATCAGAATGAGCCAGTTACAAGTGTGAATACGCTATTGGATAGTACTCTGTCGCTGACGACTGCTTTTGTTACTTTTCAATTTGAAACGTCAAATGTTGAAGGCCTAATGATACAGCTATTATGGTATTTGACAGAAGAGCGTTTGCTTACGGCCATACCACCACCTGAACACGCCTGATCTCGTCTGATCTCGGAAGCCAAGCAGGGTCGGGCCTGGTCAGTACTTGGATGGGAGACCGCCTGGGAATACCGGGTGCTGTAAGCTTTTTCAAATCGTTTTCTACAGGTAGCGGGCGCCAGTGCACAATACAAGGACTATTCAAATCTCATTCGTTTTTGATCACTTTTGCCAAGGTGGATACACTATTTGTTTTGCCATTATGCTTTCCCAATTGATGTTACTTTAGTGGTTTTCTTGTGTTTAATCAATATAAAACGAATGATGACGCACATTCTGTATTAGAGGACATATTTCCACTTACCAAAAGCTAGATTTACAAGTGTTCAAATCTCATTTCCGAGCAGAAGTTCTATAAGGAAGCTAATGCATATTTTCATGGTAAAATGGATTCAGCTGAAACAGTTCATCAGAATGAGCCAGTTACAAGTGTGAATACGCTATTGGATAGTACTCTGTCGCTGGCGACTGCTTTTGTTACTTTTCAATTTGAAACGTCAAATGTTGAAGGCCTAATGATACAGCTATTATGTATTTGACAGAAGAGCGTTTGCTTACGGCCATACCACCACCTGAACACGCCTGATCTCGTCTGATCTCGGAAGCCAAGCAGGGTCGGGCCTGGTCAGTACTTGGATGGGAGACCGCCTGGGAATACCGGGTGCTGTAAGCTTTTTCAAATCGTTTTCTACAGGTAGCGGGCGCCAGTGCACAATACAAGGACTATTCAAATCTCATTCGTTTTTGATCACTTTTGCCAAGGTGGATACAGTATTTGTTTTGCCATTATGCTTTCCCAATTGATGTTACTTTAGTGGTTTTCTTGTGTTTAATCAATATAAAACGAATGATGAACGCACATTCTGTATTAGAGGACATATTTCCACATACCAAAAGCTAGATTTACAAGTGTTCAAATCTCATTTTCCGAGCAGAAGTTCTATAAGGAAGCTAATGCATATTTTCATGGTAAAATGGATTCAGCTGAAACAGTTCATCAGAATGAGCCAGTTACAAGTGTGAATACGCTATTGGATAGTACTCTGTCGCTGACGACTGCTTTTGTTACTTTTCAATTTGAAACGTCAAATGTTGAAGGCCTAATGATACAGCTATTATGCTATTTGACAGAAGAGCGTTTGCTTACGGCCATACCACCCTGAACACGCCTGATCTCGTCTGATCTCGGAAGCCAAGCAGGGTCGGGCCTGGTCAGTACTTGGATGGGAGACCGCCTGGGAATACCGGGTGCTGTAAGCTTTTTCAAATCGTTTTCTACAGGTAGCGGGCGCCAGTGCACAATACAAGGACTATTCAAATCTCATTCGTTTTTGATCACTTTTGCCAAGGTGGATACACTATTTGTTTTGCCATTATGCTTTCACAATTGATGTTACTTTAGTGGTTTTCTTGTGTTTAATCAATATAAAACGAATGATGAACGCACATTCTGTATTAGAGGACATATTTCCACACTTACCAAAAGCTAGATTTACAAGTGTTCAAATCTCATTTTCCGAGCAGAAGTTCTATAAAGGAAGCTAATGCATATTTTCATGGTAAAATGGATTCAGCTGAAACAGTTCATCAGAATGAGCCAGTTACAAGTGTGAATACGCTATTGGATAGTACTCTGTCGCTGACGACTGCTTTTGTTACTTTTCAATTTGAAGCGTCAAATGTTGAAGGCCTAATGATACAGCTATTATGGTATTTGACAGAAGAGCGTTTGCTTACGGCCATACCACCCTGAACACGCCTGATCTCGTCTGATCTCGGAAGCCAAGCAGGGTCGGGCCTGGTCAGTACTTGGATGGGAGACCGCCTGGGAATACCGGGTGCTGTAAGCTTTTTCAAATCGTTTTCTACAGGTAGCGGGCGCCAGTGCACAATACAAGGACTATTCAAATCTCATTCGTTTTTGATCACTTTTGCCAAGGTGGATACACTATTTGTTTTGCCATTATGCTTTCCCAATTGATGTTACTTTAGTGGTTTTCTTGTGTTTAATCAATATAAAACGAATGATGAACGCACATTCTGTATTAGAGGACATATTTCCACTTACCAAAAGCTAGATTTACAAGTGTTCAAATCTCATTTTCCGAGCAGAAGTTCTATAAGGAAGCTAATGCATATTTTCATGGTAAAATGGATTCAGCTGAAACAGTTCATCAGAATGAGCCAGTTACAAGTGTGAATACGCTATTGGATAGTACTCTGTCGCTGACGACTGCTTTTGTTACTTTTCAATTTGAAACGTCAAATGTTGAAGGCCTAATGATACAGCTATTATGGTATTTGACAGAAGAGCGTTTGCTTACGGCCATACCACCCTGAACACGCCTGATCTCGTCTGATCTCGGAAGCCAAGCAGGGTCGGGCCTGGTCAGTACTTGGATGGGAGACCGCCTGGGAATACCGGGTGCTGTAAGCTTTTTCAAATCGTTTTCTACAGGTAGCGGGCGCCAGTGCACAATACAAGGACTATTCAAATCTCATTCGTTTTTGATCACTTTTGCCAAGGTGGATACACTATTTGTTTTGCCATTATGCTTTCCCAATTGATGTTACTTTAGTGGTTTTCTTGTGTTTAATCAATATATAAACGAATGATGAACGCACATTCTGTATTAGAGGACATATTTCCACTTACCAAAAGCTAGATTTACAAGTGTTCAAATCTCATTTTCCGAGCAGAAGTTCTATAAGGAAGCTAATGCATATTTTCATGGTAAAATGGATTCAGCTGAAACAGTTCATCAGAATGAGCCAGTTACAAGTGTGAATACGCTATTGGATAGTACTCTGTCGCTGACGACTGCTTTTGTTACTTTTCAATTTGAAGCGTCAAATGTTGAAGGCCTAATGATACAGCTATTATGGTATTTGACAGAAGAGCGTTTGCTTACGGCCATACCACCCTGAACACGCCTGATCTCGTCTGATCTCGGAAGCCAAGCAGGGTCGGGCCTGGTCAGTACTTGGATGGGAGACCGCCTGGGAATACCGGGTGCTGTAAGCTTTTTCAAATCGTTTTCTACAGGTAGCGGGCGCCAGTGCACAATACAAGGACTATTCAAATCTCATTCGTTTTTGATCACTTTTGCCAAGGTGGATACACTATTTGTTTTGCCATTATGCTTTCCCAATTGATGTTACTTTAGTGGTTTTCTTGTGTTTAATCAATATAAAACGAATGATGAACGCACATTCTGTATTAGAGGACATATTTCCACTTACCAAAAGCTAGATTTACAAGTGTTCAAATCTCATTTTCCGAGCAGAAGTTCTATAAGGAAGCTAATGCATATTTTCATGGTAAAATGGATTCAGCTGAAACAGTTCATCAGAATGAGCCAGTTACAAGTGTGAATACGCTATTGGATAGTACTCTGTCGCTGACGACTGCTTTTGTTACTTTTCAATTTGAAACGTCAAATGTTGAAGGCCTAATGATACAGCTATTATGGTATTTGACAGAAGAGCGTTTGCTTACGGCCATACCACCCTGAACACGCCTGATCTCGTCTGATCTCGGAAGCCAAGCAGGGTCGGGCCTGGTCAGTACTTGGATGGGAGACCGCCTGGGAATACCGGGTGCTGTAAGCTTTTTCAAATCGTTTTCTACAGGTAGGGCGCCAGTGCACAATACAAGGACTATTCAAATCTCATTCGTTTTTGATCACTTTTGCCAAGGTGGATACACTATTTGTTTTGCCATTATGCTTTCCCAATTGATGTTACTTTAGTGGTTTTCTTGTGTTTAATCAATATAAAACGAATGATGACGCACATTCTGTATTAGAGGACATATTTCCACTTACCAAAAGCTAGATTTACAAGTGTTCAAATCTCATTTTCCGAGCAGAAGTTCTATAAGGAAGCTAATGCATATTTTCATGGTAAAATGGATTCAGCTGAAAACAGTTCATCAGAATGAGCCAGTTACAAGTGTGAATACGCTATTGGATAGTACTCTGTCGCTGACGACTGCTTTTGTTACTTTTCAATTTGAAACGTCAAATGTTGAAGGCCTAATGATACAGCTATTATGGTATTTGACAGAAGAGCGTTTGCTTACGGCCATACCACCCTGAACACGCCTGATCTCGTCTGATCTCGGAAGCCAAGCAGGGTCGGGCCTGGTCAGTACTTGGATGGGAGACCGCCTGGGAATACCGGGTGCTGTAAGCTTTTTCAAATCGTTTTCTACAGGTAGCGGGCGCCAGTGCACAATACAAGGACTATTCAAATCTCATTCGTTTTTGATCACTTTTGCCAAGGTGGATACACTATTTGTTTTGCCATTATGCTTTCCCAATTGATGTTACTTTAGTGGTTTTCTTGTGTTTAATCAATATAAAACGAATGATGAACGCACATTCTGTATTAGAGGACATATTTCCACTTACCAAAAGCTAGATTTACAAGTGTTCAAATCTCATTTTCCGAGCAGAAGTTCTATAAGGAAGCTAATGCATATTTTCATGGTAAAATGGATTCAGCTGAAACAGTTCATCAGAATGAGCCAGTTACAAGTGTGAATACGCTATTGGATAGTACTCTGTCGCTGACGACTGCTTTTGTTACTTTTCAATTTGAAACGTCAAATGTTGAAGGCCTAATGATACAGCTATTATGGTATTTGACAGAAGAGCGTTTGCTTACGGCCATACCACCCTGAACACGCCTGATCTCGTCTGATCTCGGAAGCCAAGCAGGGTCGGGCCTGGTCAGTACTTGGATGGGAGACCGCCTGGGAATACCGGGTGCTGTAAGCTTTTTCAAATCGTTTTCTACAGGTAGCGGGCGCCAGTGCACAATACAAGGACTATTCAAATCTCATTCGTTTTTGATCACTTTTGCCAAGGTGGATACACTATTTGTTTTGCCATTATGCTTTCCCAATTGATGTTACTTTAGTGGTTTTCTTGTGTTTAATCAATATAAAACGAATGATGAACGCACATTCTGTATTAGAGGACATATTTCCACTTACCAAAAGCTAGATTTACAAGTGTTCAAATCTCATTTTCGAGCAGAAGTTCTATAAGGAAGCTAATGCATATTTTCATGGTAAAATGGATTCAGCTGAAACAGTTCATCAGAATGAGCCAGTTACAAGTGTGAATACGCTATTGGATAGTACTCTGTCGCTGACGACTGCTTTTGTTACTTTTCAATTTGAAACGTCAAATGTTGAAGGCCTAATGATACAGCTATTATGGTATTTGACAGAAGAGCGTTTGCTTACGGCCATACCACCCTGAACACGCCTGATCTCGTCTGATCTCGGAAGCCAAGCAGGGTCGGGCCTGGTCAGTACTTGGATGGGAGACCGCCTGGGAATACCGGGTGCTGTAAGCTTTTTCAAATCGTTTTCTACAGGTAGCGGGCGCCAGTGCACAATACAAGGACTATTCAAATCTCATTCGTTTTTGATCACTTTTGCCAAGGTGGATACACTATTTGTTTTGCCATTATGCTTTCCCAATTGATGTTACTTTAGTGGTTTTCTTGTGTTTAATCAATATAAAACGAATGATGAACGCACATTCTGTATTAGAGGACATATTTCCACTTACCAAAAAGCTAGATTTACAAGTGTTCAAATCTCATTTTCCGAGCAGAAGTTCTATAAGGAAGCTAATGCATATTTTCATGGTAAAATGGATTCAGCTGAAACAGTTCATCAGAATGAGCCAGTTACAAGTGTGAATACGCTATTGGATAGTACTCTGTCGCTGACGACTGCTTTTGTTACTTTTCAATTTGAAACGTCAAATGTTGAAGGCCTAATGATACAGCTATTATGGTATTTGACAGAAGAGCGTTTGCTTACGGCCATACCACCCTGAACACGCCTGATCTCGTCTGATCTCGGAAGCCAAGCAGGGTCGGGCCTGGTCAGTACTTGGATGGGAGACCGCCTGGGAATACCGGGTGCTGTAAGCTTTTTCAAATCGTTTTCTACAGGTAGCGGGCGCCAGTGCACAATACAAGGACTATTCAAATCTCATTCGTTTTTGATCACTTTTGCCAAGGTGGATACACTATTTGTTTTGCCATTATGCTTTCCAATTGATGTTACTTTAGTGGTTTTCTTGTGTTTAATCAATATAAAACGAATGATGAACGCACATTCTGTATTAGAGGACATATTTCCACTTACCAAAAAGCTAGATTTACAAGTGTTCAAATCTCATTTTCCGAGCAGAAGTTCTATAAGGAAGCTAATGCATATTTTCATGGTAAAATGGATTCAGCTGAAACAGTTCATCAGAATGAGCCAGTTACAAGTGTGAATACGCTATTGGATAGTACTCTGTCGCTGACGACTGCTTTTGTTACTTTTCAATTTGAAACGTCAAATGTTGAAGGCCTAATGATACAGCTATTATGGTATTTGACAGAAGAGCGTTTGCTTACGGCCATACCACCCTGAACACGCCTGATCTCGTCTGATCTCGGAAGCCAAGCAGGGTCGGGCCTGGTCAGTACTTGGATGGGAGACCGCCTGGGAATACCGGGTGCTGTAAGCTTTTTCAAATCGTTTTCTACAGGTAGCGGGCGCCAGTGCACAATACAAGGACTATTCAAATCTCATTCGTTTTTGATCACTTTTGCCAAGGTGGATACACTATTTTTTTGCCATTATGCTTTCCCAATTGATGTTACTTTAGTGGTTTTCTTGTGTTTAATCAATATAAAACGAATGATGAACGCACATTCTGTATTAGAGGACATATTTCCACTTACCAAAAAGCTAGATTTACAAGTGTTCAAATCTCATTTTCCGAGCAGAAGTTCTATAAGGAAGCTAATGCATATTTTCATGGTAAAATGGATTCAGCTGAAACAGTTCATCAGAATGAGCCAGTTACAAGTGTGAATACGCTATTGGATAGTACTCTGTCGCTGACGACTGCTTTTGTTACTTTTCAATTTGAAACGTCAAATGTTGAAGGCCTAATGATACAGCTATTATGGTATTTGACAGAAGAGCGTTTGCTTACGGCCATACCACCCTGAACACGCCTGATCTCGTCTGATCTCGGAAGCCAAGCAGGGTCGGGCCTGGTCAGTACTTGGATGGGAGACCGCCTGGGAATACCGGGTGCTGTAAGCTTTTTCAAATCGTTTTCTACAGGTAGCGGGCGCCAGTGCACAATACAAGGACTATTCAAATCTCATTCGTTTTTGATCACTTTTGCCAAGGTGGATACACTATTTGTTTTGCCATTATGCTTTCACAATTGATGTTACTTTAGTGGTTTTCTTGTGTTTAATCAATATAAAACGAATGATGACGCACATTCTGTATTAGAGGACATATTTCCACTTACCAAAAGCTAGATTTACAAGTGTTCAAATCTCATTTCCGAGCAGAAGTTCTATAAGGAAGCTAATGCATATTTTCATGGTAAAATGGATTCAGCTGAAACAGTTCATCAGAATGAGCCAGTTACAAGTGTGAATACGCTATTGGATAGTACTCTGTCGCTGACGACTGCTTTTGTTACTTTTCAATTTGAAACGTCAAATGTTGAAGGCCTAATGATACAGCTATTATGGTATTTGACAGAAGAGCGTTTGCTTACGGCCATACCACCCTGAACACGCCTGATCTCTCGTCTGATCTCGGAAGCCAAGCAGGGTCGGGCCTGGTCAGTACTTGGATGGGAGACCGCCTGGGAATACCGGGTGCTGTAAGCTTTTTCAAATCGTTTTCTACAGGTAGCGGGCGCCAGTGCACAATACAAGGACTATTCAAATCTCATTCGTTTTTGATCACTTTTGCCAAGGTGGATACACTTTTTATTTTGCCATTATGCTTTCCCAATTGATGTTACTTTAGTGGTTTTCTTGTGTTTAATCAATATAAAACGAATGATGAACGCACATTCTGTATTAGAGGACATATTTCCACTTACCAAAAAGCTAGATTTACAAGTGTTCAAATCTCATTTTCCGAGCAGAAGTTCTATAGGAAGCTAATGCATATTTTCATGGTAAAATGGATTCAGCTGAAACAGTTCATCAGAATGAGCCAGTTACAAGTGTGAATACGCTATTGGATAGTACTCTGTCGCTGACGACTGCTTTTGTTACTTTTCAATTTGAAACGTCAAATGTTGAAGGCCTAATGATACAGCTATTATGGTATTTGACAGAAGAGCGTTTGCTTACGGCCATACCACCCTGAACACGCCTGATCTCGTCTGATCTCGGAAGCCAAGCAGGGTCGGGCCTGGTCAGTACTTGGATGGGAGACCGCCTGGGAATACCGGGTGCTGTAAGCTTTTTCAAATCGTTTTCTACAGGTAGCGGGCGCCAGTGCACAATACAAGGACTATTCAAATCTCATTCGTTTTTGATCACTTTTGCCAAGGTGGATACACTATTTGTTTTGCCATTATGCTTTCCCAATTGATGTTACTTTAGTGGTTTTCTTTTGTTTAATCAATAAAAAACGAATGATGACGCACATTCTGTATTAGAGGACATATTTCCACTTACCAAAAAGCTAGATTTACAAGTGTTCAAAAATCTCATTTTCCGAGCAGAAGTTCTATAAGGAAGCTAATGCATATTTTCATGGTAAAATGGATTCAGCTGAAACAGTTCATCAGAATGAGCCAGTTACAAGTGTGAATACGCTATTGGATAGTACTCTGTCGCTGACGACTGCTTTTGTTACTTTTCAATTTGAAACGTCAAATGTTGAAGGCCTAATGATACAGCTATTATGCTATTTGACAGAAGAGCGTTTGCTTACGGCCATACCACCCTGAACACGCCTGATCTCGTCTGATCTCGGAAGCCAAGCAGGGTCGGGCCTGGTCAGTACTTGGATGGGAGACCGCCTGGGAATACCGGGTGCTGTAAGCTTTTTCAAATCGTTTTCTACAGGTAGCGGGCGCCAGTGCACAATACAAGGACTATTCAAATCTCATTCGTTTTTGATCACTTTTGCCAAGGTGGATACACTATTTGTTTTGCCATTATGCTTTCACAATTGATGTTACTTTAGTGGTTTTCTTGTGTTTAATCAATATAAAACGAATGATGAACGCACATTCTGTATTAGAGGACATATTTCCACTTACCAAAAAGCTAGATTTACAAGTGTTCAAATCTCATTTTCCGAGCAGAAGTTCTATAAGGAAGCTAATGCATATTTTCATGGTAAAATGGATTCAGCTGAAACAGTTCATCAGAATGAGCCAGTTACAAGTGTGAATACGCTATTGGATAGTACTCTGTCGCTGACGACTGCTTTTGTTACTTTTCAATTTGAAACGTCAAATGTTGAAGGCCTAATGATACAGCTATTATGGTATTTGACAGAAGAGCGTTTGCTTACGGCCATACCACCCTGAACACGCCTGATCTCGTCTGATCTCGGAAGCCAAGCAGGGTCGGGCCTGGTCAGTACTTGGATGGGAGACCGCCTGGGAATACCGGGTGCTGTAAGCTTTTTCAAATCGTTTTCTACAGGTAGCGGGCGCCAGTGCACAATACAAGGACTATTCAAATCTCATTCGTTTTTGATCACTTTTGCCAAGGTGGATACACTATTTGTTTTGCCATTATGCTTTCACAATTGATGTTACTTTAGTGGTTTTCTTGTGTTTAATCAATATAAAACGAATGATGAACGCACATTCTGTATTAGAGGACATATTTCCACTTACCAAAAAGCTAGATTTACAAGTGTTCAAATCTCATTTTCCGAGCAGAAGTTCTATAAGGAAGCTAATGCATATTTTCATGGTAAAATGGATTCAGCTGAAACAGTTCATCAGAATGAGCCAGTTACAAGTGTGAATACGCTATTGGATAGTACTCTGTCGCTGACGACTGCTTTTGTTACTTTTCAATTTGAAACGTCAAATGTTGAAGGCCTAATGATACAGCTATTATGGTATTTGACAGAAGAGCGTTTGCTTACGGCCATACCACCCTGAACACGCCTGATCTCGTCTGATCTCGGAAGCCAAGCAGGGTCGGGCCTGGTCAGTACTTGGATGGGAGACCGCCTGGGAATACCGGGTGCTGTAAGCTTTTTCAAATCGTTTTCTACAGGTAGCGGGCGCCAGTGCACAATACAAGGACTATTCAAATCTCATTCGTTTTTGATCACTTTTGCCAAGGTGGATACACTATTTGTTTTGCCATTATGCTTTCACAATTGATGTTACTTTAGTGGTTTTCTTGTGTTTAATCAATATAAAACGAATGATGAACGCACATTCTGTATTAGAGGACATATTTCCACTTACCAAAAAGCTAGATTTACAAGTGTTCAAATCTCATTTTCCGAGCAGAAGTTCTATAAGGAAGCTAATGCATATTTTCATGGTAAAATGGATTCAGCTGAAACAGTTCATCAGAATGAGCCAGTTTACAAGTGTGAATACGCTATTGGATAGTACTCTGTCGCTGACGACTGCTTTTGTTACTTTTCAATTTGAAACGTCAAATGTTGAAGGCCTAATGATACAGCTATTATGGTATTTGACAGAAGAGCGTTTGCTTACGGCCATACCACCCTGAACACGCCTGATCTCGTCTGATCTCGGAAGCCAAGCAGGGTCGGGCCTGGTCAGTACTTGGATGGGAGACCGCCTGGGAATACCGGGTGCTGTAAGCTTTTTCAAATCGTTTTCTACAGGTAGCGGGCGCCAGTGCACAATACAAGGACTATTCAAATCTCATTCGTTTTTGATCACTTTTGCCAAGGTGGATACACTATTTGTTTTGCCATTATGCTTTCACAATTGATGTTACTTTAGTGGTTTTCTTGTGTTTAATCAATATAAAACGAATGATGAACGCACATTCTGTATTAGAGGACATATTTCCACTTACCAAAAAGCTAGATTTACAAGTGTTCAAATCTCATTTTCCGAGCAGAAGTTCTATAAGGAAGCTAATGCATATTTTCATGGTAAAATGGATTCAGCTGAAACAGTTCATCAGAATGAGCCAGTTACAAGTGTGAATACGCTATTGGATAGTACTCTGTCGCTGACGACTGCTTTTGTTACTTTTCAATTTGAAACGTCAAATGTTGAAGGCCTAATGATACAGCTATTATGGTATTTGACAGAAGAGCGTTTGCTTACGGCCATACCACCCTGAACACGCCTGATCTCGTCTGATCTCGGAAGCCAAGCAGGGTCGGGCCTGGTCAGTACTTGGATGGGAGACCGCCTGGGAATACCGGGTGCTGTAAGCTTTTTCAAATCGTTTTCTACAGGTAGCGGGCGCCAGTGCACAATACAAGGACTATTCAAATCTCATTCGTTTTTGATCACTTTTGCCAAGGTGGATACACTATTTGTTTTGCCATTATGCTTTCACAATTGATGTTACTTTAGTGGTTTTCTTGTGTTTAATCAATATAAAACGAATGATGAACGCACATTCTGTATTAGAGGACATATTTCCACTTACCAAAAGCTAGATTTACAAGTGTTCAAATCTCATTTTTCCGCAGAAGTTCTATAAGGAAGCTAATGCATATTTTCATGGTAAAATGGATTCAGCTGAAACAGTTCATCAGAATGAGCCAGTTACAAGTGTGAATACGCTATTGGATAGTACTCTGTCGCTGACGACTGCTTTTGTTACTTTTCAATTTGAAACGTCAAATGTTGAAGGCCTAATGATACAGCTATTATGGTATTTGACAGAAGAGCGTTTGCTTACGGCCATACCACCCTGAACACGCCTGATCTCGTCTGATCTCGGAAGCCAAGCAGGGTCGGGCCTGGTCAGTACTTGGATGGGAGACCGCCTGGGAATACCGGGTGCTGTAAGCTTTTTCAAATCGTTTTCTACAGGTAGCGGGCGCCAGTGCACAATACAAGGACTATTCAAATCTCATTCGTTTTTGATCACTTTTGCCAAGGTGGATACAGTATTTGTTCTGCCATTATGCTTTCACAATTGATGTTACTTTAGTGGTTTTCTTGTGTTTAATCAATATAAAACGAATGATGAACGCACATTCTGTATTAGAGGACATATTTCCACTTACCAAAAAGCTAGATTTACAAGTGTTCAAATCTCATTTTCCGAGAAGTTCTATAAGGAAGCTAATGCATATTTTCATGGTAAAATGGATTCAGCTGAAACAGTTCATCAGAATGAGCCAGTTACAAGTGTGAATACGCTATTGGATAGTACTCTGTCGCTGACGACTGCTTTTGTTACTTTTCAATTTGAAACGTCAAATGTTGAAGGCCTAATGATACAGCTATTATGTATTTGACAGAAGAGCGTTTGCTTACGGCCATACCACCCTGAACACGCCTGATCTCGTCTGATCTCGGAAGCCAAGCAGGGTCGGGCCTGGTCAGTACTTGGATGGGAGACCGCCTGGGAATACCGGGTGCTGTAAGCTTTTTCAAATCGTTTTCTACAGGTAGCGGGCGCCAGTGCACAATACAAGGACTATTCAAATCTCATTCGTTTTTGATCACTTTTGCCAAGGTGGATACACTATTTGTTTTGCCATTATGCTTTCACAATTGATGTTACTTTAGTGGTTTTCTTGTGTTTAATCAATATAAAACGAATGATGAACGCACATTCTGTATTAGAGGACATATTTCCACTTACCAAAAAGCTAGATTTACAAGTGTTCAAATCTCATTTTCCGAGCAGAAGTTCTATAAGGAAGCTAATGCATATTTTCATGGTAAAATGGATTCAGCTGAAACAGTTCATCAGAATGAGCCAGTTACAAGTGTGAATACGCTATTGGATAGTACTGTCGCTGACGACTGCTTTTGTTACTTTTCAATTTGAAACGTCAAATGTTGAAGGCCTAATGATACAGCTATTATGCTATTTGACAGAAGAGCGTTTGCTTACGGCCATACCACCCTGAACACGCCTGATCTCGTCTGATCTCGGAAGCCAAGCAGGGTCGGGCCTGGTCAGTACTTGGATGGGAGACCGCCTGGGAATACCGGGTGCTGTAAGCTTTTTCAAATCGTTTTCTACAGGTAGGGTGCGCCAGTGCACAATACAAGGACTATTCAAATCTCATTCGTTTTTGATCACTTTTGCCAAGGTGGATACAGTATTTGTTTTGCCATTATGCTTTCACAATTGATGTTACTTTAGTGGTTTTCTTGTGTTTAATCAATATAAAACGAATGATGAACGCACATTCTGTATTAGAGGACATATTTCCACATACCAAAAAGCTAGATTTACAAGTGTTCAAATCATTTTTTCCGAGCAGAAGTTCTATAAGGAAGCTAATGCATATTTTCATGGTAAAATGGATTCAGCTGAAACAGTTCATCAGAATGAGCCAGTTACAAGTGTGAATACGCTATTGGATAGTACTCTGTCGCTGACGACTGCTTTTGTTACTTTTCAATTTGAAACGTCAAATGTTGAAGGCCTAATGATACAGCTATTATGGTATTTGACAGAAGAGCGTTTGCTTACGGCCATACCACCCTGAACACGCCTGATCTCGTCTGATCTCGGAAGCCAAGCAGGGTCGGGCCTGGTCAGTACTTGGATGGGAGACCGCCTGGGAATACCGGGTGCTGTAAGCTTTTTCAAATCGTTTTCTACAGGTAGCGGGCGCCAGTGCACAATACAAGGACTATTCAAATCTCATTCGTTTTTGATCACTTTTGCCAAGGTGGATACAGTATTTGTTTTGCCATTATGCTTTCACAATTGATGTTACTTTAGTGGTTTTCTTGTGTTTAATCAATATAAAACGAATGATGAACGCACATTCTGTATTAGAGGACATATTTCCACTTACCAAAAAGCTAGATTTACAAGTGTTCAAATCTCATTTTCCGAGCAGAAGTTCTATAAGGAAGCTAATGCATATTTTCATGGTAAAATGGATTCAGCTGAAACAGTTCATCAGAATGAGCCAGTTACAAGTGTGAATACGCTATTGGATAGTACTCTGTCGCTGACGACTGCTTTTGTTACTTTTCAATTTGAAACGTCAAATGTTGAAAGCCTAATGATACAGCTATTATGCTATTTGACAGAAGAGCGTTTGCTTACGGCCATACCACCCTGAACACGCCTGATCTCGTCTGATCTCGGAAGCCAAGCAGGGTCGGGCCTGGTCAGTACTTGGATGGGAGACCGCCTGGGAATACCGGGTGCTGTAAGCTTTTTCAAATCGTTTTCTACAGGTAGGGGGCGCCAGTGCACAATACAAGGACTATTCAAATCTCATTCGTTTTTGATCACTTTTGCCAAGGTGGATACACTATTTGTTTTGCCATTATGCTTTCACAATTGATGTTACTTTAGTGGTTTTCTTGTGTTTAATCAATATAAAACGAATGATGAACGCACATTCTGTATTAGAGGACATATTTCCACTTACCAAAAAGCTAGATTTACAAGTGTTCAAATCTCATTTTCCGAGCAGAAGTTCTATAAGGAAGCTAATGCATATTTTCATGGTAAAATGGATTCAGCTGAAACAGTTCATCAGAATGAGCCAGTTACAAGTGTGAATACGCTATTGGATAGTACTCTGTCGCTGACGACTGCTTTTGTTACTTTTCAATTTGAAACGTCAAATGTTGAAAGCCTAATGATACAGCTATTATGCTATTTGACAGAAGAGCGTTTGCTTACGGCCATACCACCCTGAACACGCCTGATCTCGTCTGATCTCGGAAGCCAAGCAGGGTCGGGCCTGGTCAGTACTTGGATGGGAGACCGCCTGGGAATACCGGGTGCTGTAAGCTTTTTCAAATCGTTTTCTACAGGTAGGGGGCGCCAGTGCACAATACAAGGACTATTCAAATCTCATTCGTTTTTGATCACTTTTGCCAAGGTGGATACAGTATTTGTTTTGCCATTATGCTTTCACAATTGATGTTACTTTAGTGGTTTTCTTGTGTTTAATCAATATAAAACGAATGATGAACGCACATTCTGTATTAGAGGACATATTTCCACTTACCAAAAAGCTAGATTTACAAGTGTTCAAATCTCATTTTCCGAGCAGAAGTTCTAAGGAAGCTAATGCATATTTTCATGGTAAAATGGATTCAGCTGAAACAGTTCATCAGAATGAGCCAGTTACAAGTGTGAATACGCTATTGGATAGTACTCTGTCGCTGACGACTGCTTTTGTTACTTTTCAATTTGAAACGTCAAATGTTGAAAGCCTAATGATACAGCTATTATGCTATTTGACAGAAGAGCGTTTGCTTACGGCCATACCACCCTGAACACGCCTGATCTCGTCTGATCTCGGAAGCCAAGCAGGGTCGGGCCTGGTCAGTACTTGGATGGGAGACCGCCTGGGAATACCGGGTGCTGTAAGCTTTTTCAAATCGTTTTCTACAGGTAGCGGGCGCCAGTGCACAATACAAGGACTATTCAAATCTAATTCGTTTTTGATCACTTTTGCCAAGGTGGATACAGTATTTGTTCTGCCATTATGCTTTCACAATTGATGTTACTTTAGTGGTTTTCTTGTGTTTAATCAATATAAAACGAATGATGAACGCACATTCTGTATTAGAGGACATATTTCCACTTACCAAAAAGCTAGATTTACAAGTGTTCAAATCTCATTTTCCGAGCAGAAGTTCTATAAGGAAGCTAATGCATATTTTCATGGTAAAATGGATTCAGCTGAAACAGTTCATCAGAATGAGCCAGTTACAAGTGTGAATACGCTATTGGATAGTACTCTGTCGCTGACGACTGCTTTTGTTACTTTTCAATTTGAAACGTCAAATGTTGAAGGCCTAATGATACAGCTATTATGCTATTTGACAGAAGAGCGTTTGCTTACGGCCATACCACCCTGAACACGCCTGATCTCTCGTCTGATCTCGGAAGCCAAGCAGGGTCGGGCCTGGTCAGTACTTGGATGGGAGACCGCCTGGGAATACCGGGTGCTGTAAGCTTTTTCAAATCGTTTTCTACAGGTAGGGTGCGCCAGTGCACAATACAAGGACTATTCAAATCTCATTCGTTTTTGATCACTTTTGCCAAGGTGGATACAGTATTTGTTTTGCCATTATGCTTTCACAATTGATGTTACTTTAGTGGTTTTCTTGTGTTTAATCAATATAAAACGAATGATGAACGCACATTCTGTATTAGAGGACATATTTCCACTTACCAAAAAGCTAGATTTACAAGTGTTCAAATCTCATTTTCCGAGCAGAAGTTCTATAAGGAAGCTAATGCATATTTTCATGGTAAAATGGATTCAGCTGAAACAGTTCATCAGAATGAGCCAGTTACAAGTGTGAATACGCTATTGGATAGTACTCTGTCGCTGACGACTGCTTTTGTTACTTTTCAATTTGAAACGTCAAATGTTGAAGGCCTAATGATACAGCTATTATGGTATTTGACAGAAGAGCGTTTGCTTACGGCCATACCACCCTGAACACGCCTGATCTCGTCTGATCTCGGAAGCCAAGCAGGGTCGGGCCTGGTCAGTACTTGGATGGGAGACCGCCTGGGAATACCGGGTGCTGTAAGCTTTTTCAAATCGTTTTCTACAGGTAGGGGCGCCAGTGCACAATACAAGGACTATTCAAATCTCATTCGTTTTTGATCACTTTTGCCAAGGTGGATACAGTATTTGTTTTGCCATTATGCTTTCACAATTGATGTTACTTTAGTGGTTTTCTTGTGTTTAATCAATATAAAACGAATGATGAACGCACATTCTGTATTAGAGGACATATTTCCACTTACCAAAAAGCTAGATTTACAAGTGTTCAAATCTCATTTTCCGAGCAGAAGTTCTACAAGGAAGCTAATGCATATTTTCATGGTAAAATGGATTCAGCTGAAACAGTTCATCAGAATGAGCCAGTTACAAGTGTGAATACGCTATTGGATAGTACTCTGTCGCTGACGACTGCTTTTGTTACTTTTCAATTTGAAACGTCAAATGTTGAAGGCCTAATGATACAGCTATTATGCTATTTGACAGAAGAGCGTTTGCTTACGGCCATACCACCCTGAACACGCCTGATCTGATCTCGTCTGATCTCGGAAGCCAAGCAGGGTCGGGCCTGGTCAGTACTTGGATGGGAGACCGCCTGGGAATACCGGGTGCTGTAAGCTTTTTCAAATCGTTTTCTACAGGTAGGGGGCGCCAGTGCACAATACAAGGACTATTCAAATCTCATTCGTTTTTGATCACTTTTGCCAAGGTGGATACACTATTTGTTTTGCCATTATGCTTTCACAATTGATGTTACTTTAGTGGTTTTCTTGTGTTTAATTAATATAAAACGAATGATGAACGCACATTCTGTATTAGAGGACATATTTCCACATACCAAAAAGCTAGATTTACAAGTGTTCAAATCTCATTTTCCGAGCAGAAGTTCTATAAGGAAGCTAATGCATATTTTCATGGTAAAATGGATTCAGCTGAAACAGTTCATCAGAATGAGCCAGTTACAAGTGTGAATACGCTATTGGATAGTACTCTGTCGCTGACGACTGCTTTTGTTACTTTTCAATTTGAAACGTCAAATGTTGAGGCCTAATGATACAGCTATTATGCTATTTGACAGAAGAGCGTTTGCTTACGGCCATACCACCCTGAACACGCCTGATCTCGTCTGATCTCGGAAGCCAAGCAGGGTCGGGCCTGGTCAGTACTTGGATGGGAGACCGCCTGGGAATACCGGGTGCTGTAAGCTTTTTCAAATCGTTTTCTACAGGTAGGGGGCGCCAGTGCACAATACAAGGACTATTCAAATCTCATTCGTTTTTGATCACTTTTGCCAAGGTGGATACAGTATTTGTTTTGCCATTATGCTTTCACAATTGATGTTACTTTAGTGGTTTTCTTGTGTTTAATCAATATAAAACGAATGATGAACGCACATTCTGTATTAGAGGACATATTTCCACTTACCAAAAAGCTAGATTTACAAGTGTTCAAATCTCATTTTCCGAGCAGAAGTTCTATAAGGAAGCTAATGCATATTTTCATGGTAAAATGGATTCAGCTGAAACAGTTCATCAGAATGAGCCAGTTACAAGTGTGAATACGCTATTGGATAGTACTCTGTCGCTGACGACTGCTTTTGTTACTTTTCAATTTGAAACGTCAAATGTTGAAAGCCTAATGATACAGCTATTATGCTATTTGACAGAAGAGCGTTTGCTTACGGCCATACCACCCTGAACACGCCTGATCTCGTCTGATCTCGGAAGCCAAGCAGGGTCGGGCCTGGTCAGTACTTGGATGGGAGACCGCCTGGGAATACCGGGTGCTGTAAGCTTTTTCAAATCGTTTTCTACAGGTAGCGGGCGCCAGTGCACAATACAAGGACGATTCAAATCTCATTCGTTTTTGATCACTTTTGCCAAGGTGGATACAGTATTTGTTTTGCCATTATGCTTTCACAATTGATGTTACTTTAGTGGTTTTCTTGTGTTTAATCAATATAAAACGAATGATGAACGCACATTCTGTATTAGAGGACATATTTCCACATACCAAAAAGCTAGATTTACAAGTGTTCAAATCTCATTTTCCGAGCAGAAGTTCTATAAGGAAGCTAATGCATATTTTCATGGTAAAATGGATTCAGCTGAAACAGTTCATCAGAATGAGCCAGTTACAAGTGTGAATACGCTATTGGATAGTACTCTGTCGCTGACGACTGCTTTTGTTACTTTTCAATTTGAAACGTCAAATGTTGAAAGCCTAATGATACAGCTATTATGCTATTTGACAGAAGAGCGTTTGCTTACGGCCATACCACCCTGAACACGCCTGATCTCGTCTGATCTCGGAAGCCAAGCAGGGTCGGGCCTGGTCAGTACTTGGATGGGAGACCGCCTGGGAATACCGGGTGCTGTAAGCTTTTTCAAATCGTTTTCTACAGGTAGGGGCGCCAGTGCACAATACAAGGACTATTCAAATCTCATTCGTTTTTGATCACTTTTGCCAAGGTGGATACAGTATTTGTTTTGCCATTATGCTTTCACAATTGATGTTACTTTAGTGGTTTTCTTGTGTTTAATTAATATAAAACGAATGATGAACGCACATTCTGTATTAGAGGACATATTTCCACATACCAAAAAGCTAGATTTACAAGTGTTCAAATCTCATTTTCCGAGCAGAAGTTCTATAAGGAAGCTAATGCATATTTTCATGGTAAAATGGATTCAGCTGAAACAGTTCATCAGAATGAGCCAGTTACAAGTGTGAATACGCTATTGGATAGTACTCTGTCGCTGACGACTGCTTTTGTTACTTTTCAATTTGAAACGTCAAATGTTGAAGGCCTAATGATACAGCTATTATGCTATTTGACAGAAGAGCGTTTGCTTACGGCCATACCACCCTGAACACGCCTGATCTCGTCTGATCTCGGAAGCCAAGCAGGGTCGGGCCTGGTCAGTACTTGGATGGGAGACCGCCTGGGAATACCGGGTGCTGTAAGCTTTTTCAAATCGTTTTCTACAGGTAGGGGGCGCCAGTGCACAATACAAGGACTATTCAAATCTCATTCGTTTTTGATCACTTTTGCCAAGGTGGGTACAGTATTTGTTTTGCCATTATGCTTTCACAATTGATGTTACTTTAGTGGTTTTCTTGTGTTTAATCAATATAAAACGAATGATGAACGCACATTCTGTATTAGAGGACATATTTCCACATACCAAAAAGCTAGATTTACAAGTGTTCAAATCTCATTTTCCGAGCAGAAGTTCTATAAGGAAGCTAATGCATATTTTCATGGTAAAATGGATTCAGCTGAAACAGTTCATCAGAATGAGCCAGTTACAAGTGTGAATACGCTATTGGATAGTACTCTGTCGCTGACGACTGCTTTTGTTACTTTTCAATTTGAAACGTCAAATGTTGAAGGCCTAATGATACAGCTATTATGCTATTTGACAGAAGAGCGTTTGCTTACGGCCATACCACCCTGAACACGCCTGATCTCGTCTGATCTCGGAAGCCAAGCAGGGTCGGGCCTGGTCAGTACTTGGATGGGAGACCGCCTGGGAATACCGGGTGCTGTAAGCTTTTTCAAATCGTTTTCTACAGGTAGGGCGCCAGTGCACAATACAAGGACTATTCAAATCTCATTCGTTTTTGATCACTTTTGCCAAGGTGGATACACTATTTGTTTTGCCATTATGCTTTCACAATTGATGTTACTTTAGTGGTTTTCTTGTGTTTAATCAATATAAAACGAATGATGAACGCACATTCTGTATTAGAGGACATATTTCCACTTACCAAAAAGCTAGATTTACAAGTGTTCAAATCTCATTTTCCGAGCAGAAGTTCTATAAGGAAGCTAATGCATATTTTCATGGTAAAATGGATTCAGCTGAAACAGTTCATCAGAATGAGCCAGTTACAAGTGTGAATACGCTATTGGATAGTACTCTGTCGCTGACGACTGCTTTTGTTACTTTTCAATTTGAAACGTCAAATGTTGAAAGCCTAATGATACAGCTATTATGCTATTTGACAGAAGAGCGTTTGCTTACGGCCATACCACCCTGAACACGCCTGATCTCGTCTGATCTCGGAAGCCAAGCAGGGTCGGGCCTGGTCAGTACTTGGATGGGAGACCGCCTGGGAATACCGGGTGCTGTAAGCTTTTTCAAATCGTTTTCTACAGGTAGCGGGCGCCAGTGCACAATACAAGGACTATTCAAATCTCATTCGTTTTTGATCACTTTTGCCAAGGTGGATACAGTATTTGTTTTGCCATTATGCTTTCACAATTGATGTTACTTTAGTGGTTTTCTTGTGTTTAATCAATATAAAACGAATGATGAAACACATTCTGTATTAGAGGACATATTTCCACTTACCAAAAAGCTAGATTTACAAGTGTTCAAATCTCATTTTCCGAGCAGAAGTTCTATAAGGAAGCTAATGCATATTTTCATGGTAAAATGGATTCAGCTGAAACAGTTCATCAGAATGAGCCAGTTACAAGTGTGAATACGCTATTGGATAGTACTGTCGCTGACGACTGCTTTTGTTACTTTTCAATTTGAAACGTCAAATGTTGAAGGCCTAATGATACAGCTATTATGCTATTTGACAGAAGAGCGTTTGCTTACGGCCATACCACCCTGAACACGCCTGATCTCGTCTGATCGGAAGCCAAGCAGGGTCGGGCCTGGTCAGTACTTGGATGGGAGACCGCCTGGGAATACCGGGTGCTGTAAGCTTTTTCAAATCGTTTTCTACAGGTAGCGGGCGCCAGTGCACAATACAAGGACTATTCAAATCTCATTCGTTTTTGATCACTTTTGCCAAGGTGGATACAGTATTTGTTCTGCCATTATGCTTTCACAATTGATGTTACTTTAGTGGTTTTCTTGTGTTTAATCAATATAAAACGAATGATGAACGCACATTCTGTATTAGAGGACATATTTCCACTTACCAAAAAGCTAGATTTACAAGTGTTCAAATCTCATTTTCCGAGCAGAAGTTCTATAAGGAAGCTAATGCATATTTTCATGGTAAAATGGATTCAGCTGAAACAGTTCATCAGAAGAGCCAGTTACAAGTGTGAATACGCTATTGGATAGTACTCTGTCGCTGACGACTGCTTTTGTTACTTTTCAATTTGAAACGTCAAATGTTGAAGCCTAATGAATGATACAGCTATTGGTATTTGACAGAAGAAGCGTTTGCTTACGGCCATACCACCCTGAACACGCCTGATCTCGTCTGATCTCGGAAGCCAAGCAGGGTCGGGCCTGGTCAGTACTTGGATGGGAGACCGCCTGGGAATACCGGGTGCTGTAAGCTTTTTCAAATCGTTTTCTACAGGTAGCGGGCGCCAGTGCACAATACAAGGACTATTCAAATCTCATTCGTTTTTGATCACTTTTGCCAAGGTGGATACACTATTTGTTTTGCCATTATGCTTTCACAATTGATGTTACTTTAGTGGTTTTCTTGTGTTTAATCAATATAAAACGAATGATGAACGCACATTCTGTATTAGAGGACATATTTCCACTTACCAAAAAGCTAGATTTACAAGTGTTCAAATCTCATTTTCCGAGCAGAAGTTCTATAAGGAAGCTAATGCATATTTTCATGGTAAAATGGATTCAGCTGAAACAGTTCATCAGAATGAGCCAGTTACAAGTGTGAATACGCTATTGATAGTACTCTGTCGCTGACGACTGCTTTTGTTACTTTTCAATTTGAAACGTCAAATGTTGAAGGCCTAATGATACAGCTATTATGGTATTTGACAGAAGAGCGTTTGCTTACGGCCATACCACCCTGAACACGCCTGATCTCGTCTGATCTCGGAAGCCAAGCAGGGTCGGGCCTGGTCAGTACTTGGATGGGAGACCGCCTGGGAATACCGGGTGCTGTAAGCTTTTTCAAATCGTTTTCTACAGGTAGCGGGCGCCAGTGCACAATACAAGGACTATTCAAATCTCATTCGTTTTTGATCACTTTTGCCAAGGTGGATACAGTATTTGTTCTGCCATTATGCTTTCACAATTGATGTTACTTTAGTGGTTTTCTTGTGTTTAATCAATATAAAACGAATGATGAACGCACATTCTGTATTAGAGGACATATTTCCACTTACCAAAAAGCTAGATTTACAAGTGTTCAAATCTCATTTTCCGAGCAGAAGTTCTATAAGGAAGCTAATGCATATTTTCATGGTAAAATGGATTCAGCTGAAACAGTTCATCAGAATGAGCCAGTTACAAGTGTGAATACGCTATTGATAGTACTCTGTCGCTGACGACTGCTTTTGTTACTTTTCAATTTGAAACGTCAAATGTTGAAGGCCTAATGATACAGCTATTATGGTATTTGACAGAAGAGCGTTTGCTTACGGCCATACCACCCTGAACACGCCTGATCTCTCGTCTGATCTCGGAAGCCAAGCAGGGTCGGGCCTGGTCAGTACTTGGATGGGAGACCGCCTGGGAATACCGGGTGCTGTAGCTTTTTCAAATCGTTTTCTACAGGTAGCGGGCGCCAGTGCACAATACAAGGACTATTCAAATCTCATTCGTTTTTGATCACTTTTGCCAAGGTGGATACAGTATTTGTTTTGCCATTATGCTTTCACAATTGATGTTACTTTAGTGGTTTTCTTGTGTTTAATCAATATAAAACGAATGATGAACGCACATTCTGTATTAGAGGACATATTTCCACATACCAAAAAGCTAGATTTACAAGTGTTCAAATCTCATTTTCCGAGCAGAAGTTCTATAAGGAAGCTAATGCATATTTTCATGGTAAAATGGATTCAGCTGAAACAGTTCATCAGAATGAGCCAGTTACAAGTGTGAATACGCTATTGATAGTACTCTGTCGCTGACGACTGCTTTTGTTACTTTTCAATTTGAAACGTCAAATGTTGAAGGCCTAATGATACAGCTATTATGCTATTTGACAGAAGAGCGTTTGCTTACGGCCATACCACCCTGAACACGCCTGATCTCGTCTGATCTCGGAAGCCAAGCAGGGTCGGGCCTGGTCAGTACTTGGATGGGAGACCGCCTGGGAATACCGGGTGCTGTAAGCTTTTTCAAATCGTTTTTTCTACAGGTAGCGGGCGCCAGTGCACAATACAAGGACTATTCAAATCTCATTCGTTTTTGATCACTTTTGCCAAGGTGGATACACTATTTGTTTTGCCATTATGCTTTCACAATTGATGTTACTTTAGTGGTTTTCTTGTGTTTAATCAATATAAAACGAATGATGAACGCACATTCTGTATTAGAGGACATATTTCCACTTACCAAAAAGCTAGATTTACAAGTGTTCAAATCTCATTTTCCGAGCAGAAGTTCTATAAGGAAGCTAATGCATATTTTCATGGTAAAATGGATTCAGCTGAAACAGTTCATCAGAATGAGCCAGTTACAAGTGTGAATACGCTATTGATAGTACTCTGTCGCTGACGACTGCTTTTGTTACTTTTCAATTTGAAACGTCAAATGTTGAAGGCCTAATGATACAGCTATTATGGTATTTGACAGAAGAGCGTTTGCTTATGGCCATACCACCCTGAACACGCCTGATCTCGTCTGATCTCGGAAGCCAAGCAGGGTCGGGCCCTGGTCAGTACTTGGATGGGAGACCGCCTGGGAATACCGGGTGCTGTAAGCTTTTTCAAATCGTTTTCTACAGGTAGCGGGCGCCAGTGCACAATACAAGGACTATTCAAATCTCATTCGTTTTTGATCACTTTTGCCAAGGTGGATACACTATTTGTTTTGCCATTATGCTTTCACAATTGATGTTACTTTAGTGGTTTTCTTGTGTTTAATCAATATAAAACGAATGATGAACGCACATTCTGTATTAGAGGACATATTTCCACTTACCAAAAAGCTAGATTTACAAGTGTTCAAATCTCATTTTCCGAGCAGAAGTTCTATAAGGAAGCTAATGCATATTTTCATGGTAAAATGGATTCAGCTGAAACAGTTCATCAGAATGAGCCAGTTACAAGTGTGAATACGCTATTGATAGTACTCTGTCGCTGACGACTGCTTTTGTTACTTTTCAATTTGAAACGTCAAATGTTGAAGGCCTAATGATACAGCTATTATGGTATTTGACAGAAGAGCGTTTGCTTACGGCCATACCACCCTGAACACGCCTGATCTCGTCTGATCTCGGAAGCCAAGCAGGGTCGGGCCTGGTCAGTACTTGGATGGGAGACCGCCTGGGAATACCGGGTGCTGTAAGCTTTTTCAAATCGTTTTCTACAGGTAGCGGGCGCCAGTGCACAATACAAGGACTATTCAAATCTCATTCGTTTTTGATCACTTTTGCCAAGGTGGATACACTATTTGTTTTGCCATTATGCTTTCACAATTGATGTTACTTTAGTGGTTTTCTTGTGTTTAATCAATATAAAACGAATGATGAACGCACATTCTGTATTAGAGGACATATTTCCACATACCAAAAAGCTAGATTTACAAGTGTTCAAATCTCATTTTCCGAGCAGAAGTTCTATAAGGAAGCTAATGCATATTTTCATGGTAAAATGGATTCAGCTGAAACAGTTCATCAGAATGAGCCAGTTACAAGTGTGAAACGCTATTGATAGTACTCTGTCGCTGACGACTGCTTTTGTTACTTTTCAATTTGAAACGTCAAATGTTGAAGGCCTAATGATACAGCTATTATGCTATTTGACAGAAGAGCGTTTGCTTACGGCCATACCACCCTGAACACGCCTGATCTCGTCTGATCTCGGAAGCCAAGCAGGGTCGGGCCTGGTCAGTACTTGGATGGGAGACCGCCTGGGAATACCGGGTGCTGTAAGCTTTTTCAAATCGTTTTCTACAGGTAGCGGGCGCCAGTGCACAATACAAGGACTATTCAAATCTCATTCGTTTTTGATCACTTTTGCCAAGGTGGATACACTATTTGTTTTGCCATTATGCTTTCACAATTGATGTTGATGTTACTTTAGTGGTTTTCTTGTGTTTAATCAATATAAAACGAATGATGAACGCACATTCTGTATTAGAGGACATATTTCCACATACCAAAAAGCTAGATTTACAAGTGTTCAAATCTCATTTTCCGAGCAGAAGTTCTATAAGGAAGCTAATGCATATTTTCATGGTAAAATGGATTCAGCTGAAACAGTTCATCAGAATGAGCCAGTTACAAGTGTGAATACGCTATTGATAGTACTCTGTCGCTGACGACTGCTTTTGTTACTTTTCAATTTGAAACGTCAAATGTTGAAGGCCTAATGATACAGCTATTATGCTATTTGACAGAAGAGCGTTTGCTTACGGCCATACCACCCTGAACACGCCTGATCTCGTCTGATCTCGGAAGCCAAGCAGGGTCGGGCCTGGTCAGTACTTGGATGGGAGACCGCCTGGGAATACCGGGTGCTGTAAGCTTTTTCAAATCGTTTTCTACAGGTAGCGGGCGCCAGTGCACAATACAAGGACTATTCAAATCTCATTCGTTTTTGATCACTTTTGCCAAGGTGGATACAGTATTTGTTTTGCCATTATGCTTTCACAATTGATGTTACTTTAGTGGTTTTCTTGTGTTTAATCAATATAAAACGAATGATGAACGCACATTCTGTATTAGAGGACATATTTCCACTTACCAAAAAGCTAGATTTACAAGTGTTCAAATCTCATTTTCCGAGCAGAAGTTCTATAAGGAAGCTAATGCATATTTTCATGGTAAAATGGATTCAGCTGAAACAGTTCATCAGAATGAGCCAGTTACAAGTGTGAATACGCTATTGATAGTACTCTGTCGCTGACGACTGCTTTTGTTACTTTTCAATTTGAAACGTCAAATGTTGAAGGCCTAATGATACAGCTATTATGGTATTTGACAGAAGAGCGTTTGCTTACGGCCATACCACCCTGAACACGCCTGATCTCGTCTGATCTCGGAAGCCAAGCAGGGTCGGGCCTGGTCAGTACTTGGATGGGAGACCGCCTGGGAATACCGGGTGCTGTAAGCTTTTTCAAATCGTTTTCTACAGGTAGCGGGCGCCAGTGCACAATACAAGGACTATTCAAATCTCATTCGTTTTTGATCACTTTTGCCAAGGTGGATACACTATTTGTTTTGCCATTATGCTTTCACAATTGATGTTACTTTAGTGGTTTTCTTGTGTTTAATCAATATAAAACGAATGATGAACGCACATTCTGTATTAGAGGACATATTTCCACTTACCAAAAAGCTAGATTTACAAGTGTTCAAATCTCATTTTCCGAGCAGAAGTTCTATAAGGAAGCTAATGCATATTTTCATGGTAAAATGGATTCAGCTGAAACAGTTCATCAGAATGAGCCAGTTACAAGTGTGAATACGCTATTGATAGTACTCTGTCGCTGACGACTGCTTTTGTTACTTTTCAATTTGAAACGTCAAATGTTGAAGGCCTAATGATACAGCTATTATGGTATTTGACAGAAGAGCGTTTGCTTACGGCCATACCACCCTGAACACGCCTGATCTCGTCTGATCTCGGAAGCCAAGCAGGGTCGGGCCTGGTCAGTACTTGGATGGGAGACCGCCTGGGAATACCGGGTGCTGTAAGCTTTTTCAAATCGTTTTTTCTACAGGTAGGGGCGCCAGTGCACAATACAAGGACTATTCAAATCTCATTCGTTTTTGATCACTTTTGCCAAGGTGGATACACTATTTGTTTTGCCATTATGCTTTCACAATTGATGTTACTTTAGTGGTTTTCTTGTGTTTAATCAATATAAAACGAATGATGAACGCACATTCTGTATTAGAGGACATATTTCCACTTACCAAAAAGCTAGATTTACAAGTGTTCAAATCTCATTTTCCGAGCAGAAGTTCTATAAGGAAGCTAATGCATATTTTCATGGTAAAATGGATTCAGCTGAAACAGTTCATCAGAATGAGCCAGTTACAAGTGTGAATACGCTATTGATAGTACTCTGTCGCTGACGACTGCTTTTGTTACTTTTCAATTTGAAACGTCAAATGTTGAAGGCCTAATGATACAGCTATTATGGTATTTGACAGAAGAGCGTTTGCTTACGGCCATACCACCCTGAACACGCCTGATCTCGTCTGATCTCGGAAGCCAAGCAGGGTCGGGCCTGGTCAGTACTTGGATGGGAGACCGCCTGGGAATACCGGGTGCTGTAAGCTTTTTCAAATCGTTTTCTACAGGTAGGGGCGCCAGTGCACAATACAAGGACTATTCAAATCTCATTCGTTTTTGATCACTTTTGCCAAGGTGGATACACTATTTGTTTTGCCATTATGCTTTCACAATTGATGTTACTTTAGTGGTTTTCTTGTGTTTAATCAATATAAAACGAATGATGAACGCACATTCTGTATTAGAGGACATATTTCCACTTACCAAAAAGCTAGATTTACAAGTGTTCAAATCTCATTTTCCGAGCAGAAGTTCTATAAGGAAGCTAATGCATATTTTCATGGTAAAATGGATTCAGCTGAAACAGTTCATCAGAATGAGCCAGTTACAAGTGTGAATACGCTATTGATAGTACTCTGTCGCTGACGACTGCTTTTGTTACTTTTCAATTTGAAACGTCAAATGTTGAAGGCCTAATGATACAGCTATTATGGTATTTGACAGAAGAGCATTTGCTTACGGCCATACCACCCTGAACACGCCTGATCTCGTCTGATCTCGGAAGCCAAGCAGGGTCGGGCCTGGTCAGTACTTGGATGGGAGACCGCCTGGGAATACCGGGTGCTGTAAGCTTTTTCAAATCGTTTTCTACAGATAGCGGGCGCCAGTGCACAATACAAGGACTATTCAAATCTCATTCGTTTTTGATCACTTTTGCCAAGGTGGATACACTATTTGTTTTGCCATTATGCTTTCACAATTGATGTTACTTTAGTGGTTTTCTTGTGTTTAATCAATATAAAACGAATGATGAACGCACATTCTGTATTAGAGGACATATTTCCACTTACCAAAAAGCTAGATTTACAAGTGTTCAAATCTCATTTTCCGAGCAGAAGTTCTATAAGGAAGCTAATGCATATTTTCATGGTAAAATGGATTCAGCTGAAACAGTTCATCAGAATGAGCCAGTTACAAGTGTGAATACGCTATTGATAGTACTCTGTCGCTGACGACTGCTTTTGTTACTTTTCAATTTGAAACGTCAAATGTTGAAGGCCTAATGATACAGCTATTATGCTATTTGACAGAAGAGCGTTTGCTTACGGCCATACCACCCTGAACACGCCTGATCTCGTCTGATCTCGGAAGCCAAGCAGGGTCGGGCCTGGTCAGTACTTGGATGGGAGACCGCCTGGGAATACCGGGTGCTGTAAGCTTTTTCAAATCGTTTTCTACAGGTAGCGGGCGCCAGTGCACAATACAAGGACTATTCAAATCTCATTCGTTTTTGATCACTTTTGCCAAGGTGGATACACTATTTGTTTTGCCATTATGCTTTCACAATTGATGTTACTTTAGTGGTTTTCTTGTGTTTAATCAATATAAAACGAATGATGAACGCACATTCTGTATTAGAGGACATATTTCCACTTACCAAAAAGCTAGATTTACAAGTGTTCAAATCTCATTTTCCGAGCAGAAGTTCTATAAGAAGCTAATGCATATTTTCATGGTAAAATGGATTCAGCTGAAACAGTTCATCAGAATGAGCCAGTTACAAGTGTGAATACGCTATTGATAGTACTCTGTCGCTGACGACTGCTTTTGTTACTTTTCAATTTGAAACGTCAAATGTTGAAGGCCTAATGATACAGCTATTATGGTATTTGACAGAAGAGTTTGCTTACGGCCATACCACCCTGAACACGCCTGATCTCGTCTGATCTCGGAAGCCAAGCAGGGTCGGGCCTGGTCAGTACTTGGATGGGAGACCGCCTGGGAATACCGGGTGCTGTAAGCTTTTTCAAATCGTTTTCTACAGGTAGCGGGCGCCAGTGCACAATACAAGGACTATTCAAATCTCATTCGTTTTTGATCACTTTTGCCAAGGTGGATACACTATTTGTTTTGCCATTATGCTTTCACAATTGATGTTACTTTAGTGGTTTTCTTGTGTTTAATCAATATAAAACGAATGATGAACGCACATTCTGTATTAGAGGACATATTTCCACTTACCAAAAAGCTAGATTTACAAGTGTTCAAATCTCATTTTCCGAGCAGAAGTTCTATAAGGAAGCTAATGCATATTTTCATGGTAAAATGGATTCAGCTGAAACAGTTCATCAGAATGAGCCAGTTACAAGTGTGAATACGCTATTGATAGTACTCTGTCGCTGACGACTGCTTTTGTTACTTTTCAATTTGAAACGTCAAATGTTGAAGGCCTAATGATACAGCTATTATGGTATTTGACAGAAGAGCGTTTGCTTACGGCCATACCACCCTGAACACGCCTGATCTCGTCTGATCTCGGAAGCCAAGCAGGGTCGGGCCTGGTCAGTACTTGGATGGGAGACCGCCTGGGAATACCGGGTGCTGTAAGCTTTTTCAAATCGTTTTCTACAGGTAGCGGGCGCCAGTGCACAATACAAGGACTATTCAAATCTCATTCGTTTTTGATCACTTTTGCCAAGGTGGATACACTATTTGTTTTGCCATTATGCTTTCACAATTGATGTTACTTTAGTGGTTTTCTTGTGTTTAATCAATATAAAACGAATGATGAACGCACATTCTGTATTAGAGGACATATTTCCACATACCAAAAAGCTAGATTTACAAGTGTTCAAATCTCATTTTCCGAGCAGAAGTTCTATAAGGAAGCTAATGCATATTTTCATGGTAAAATGGATTCAGCTGAAACAGTTCATCAGAATGAGCCAGTTACAAGTGTGAATACGCTATTGATAGTACTCTGTCGCTGACGACTGCTTTTGTTACTTTTCAATTTGAAACATCAAATGTTGAAGGCCTAATGATACAGCTATTATGGTATTTGACAGAAGAGCGTTTGCTTACGGCCATACCACCCTGAACACGCCTGATCTCGTCTGATCTCGGAAGCCAAGCAGGGTCGGGCCTGGTCAGTACTTGGATGGGAGACCGCCTGGGAATACCGGGTGCTGTAAGCTTTTTCAAATCGTTTTCTACAGGTAGCGGGCGCCAGTGCACAATACAAGGACTATTCAAATCTCATTCGTTTTTGATCACTTTTGCCAAGGTGGATACAGTATTTGTTTTGCCATTATGCTTTCACAATTGATGTTACTTTAGTGGTTTTCTTGTGTTTAATCAATATAAAACGAATGATGAACGCACATTCTGTATTAGAGGACATATTTCCACTTACCAAAAAGCTAGATTTACAAGTGTTCAAATCTCATTTTCCGAGCAGAAGTTCTATAAGGAAGCTAATGCATAGGGTCGGGCCTGGTCAGTACTTGGATGGGAGACCGCCTGGGAATACCGGGTGCTGTAAGCTTTTTTCAAATCGTTT
>JAINUG010000864.1:0-46461 GCA_029706075.1 Aldrovandia affinis
ATAAATGGAAAGAGATTCTTTTCAAATATTGGGTGTATTCTTTTTATTAGTTTACTTGTAAACCAGTTTGGGTTTAAGTTAGTTTGTTTGTTCATAGCGGGTGGCCTAAACCAGGGGTCCCCAACCGGTACCGGTCCGTGAGGCATTTGGTTCCGGGCCGCACAGAAATAATAAGAACGTTTTAATTTTAAATTTTATTTCCATTTTATTGACTATCGCAGTCTGCAGGGTGTTTTATTTTGAAAAATGACCACTTCCGTCTGTGCCTCTTTTCCGCACTTTTTTTTCCATGCACCACCCCCCCGGTCCGTGGAAAAAATGTTCTTGCATGAAACTGGTCCGTGGTGCAAAAAAGGTTGGGGACCGCTGGCCTAAACAATAGAACGCTGGTGATCAAACTTTTTGTTCCCTTTAGGGGATCCATCCATCCATGTATGTGGCCGGACGTTTGCATGAAATGCAGACTTTATACGAATTTGACAGAAAGTGTTGTGGTCTATAAAGAAATGTCGAGGAGCAGTGCTATTTTACAAAGGTTAACTGCATGGAGAGGCAAGTTCAAAGAGCAGGCTTTACCATCATTATAAAGATCTATATGCAGTTCACATTCTGTACATTTAGAAGGGAAATGACTCGTGAAAGGAGGTACTTTTCCCACCGTCATCCAGCAGGTGGAGTGCATACTTTGTTAAGCATTACGAAAAGTTTCACGTTCAAACCAGTTTTGTGTTTAATTATATTTAAAAAACATGTTTCTTACTATTGAAAGAGCCTTGTAATTGTGCTTATTCAAACTGACAAAACTCTTGTCTTTGTGATCTGATCCAAGAAAAAGGTAAGACAGGTGAACTTCTACTTTGCCTGGAAAAAAAGAGAGAAAAATAGGGTTCACACAAACACGAAGCTTGTTCTCGGGGCATGCTTTGATTTGAGTTAAAAAAGAAAAACTCCTCGAATTGGTTGTCGTTGCAACACGTTTACTTGGCATCTTTTATTGTGCCTTTATTCTCTGGGTGATTCGCTGTTGTGCCGTTTAAAACAGTGTGTTTGCAGGCCTCCCGGGTAGTCTAGAGGTTACAACGTTCAGCGCTGGGCACTGCGACCGGGGTTCGATTCCACCGGCCGCGCCAGAGTCGGCTCTGGCCGGGAGTGCCACTAGGCGGCGGCGATTGGCTGTCCGTCCCAGGGAGGGGGGAGGGAAGCCGATAGGAAGTTCGCTGTGTACAGGAGTGGCTCTAGAGTACCGGAGTTACAGTCGACGGCTTGGCGAGCGCCGGCTCGGAGGAGACGATACTACGCCTTTGTCACGGCCGGTCTCAGGGCCAAAGCAGCGAACTCACAAAAGAGAGGGCCTAATTGGCTACTAAATTGGGAGAAAATGGGATCAAATCAGAAACAAAATTCTAAAAGGTTTTTAAAAAGTGTGTTTACAGTCATTCGCAGCAAGTTTTGCTTTTAGCTTTGTTGCAACAGTCAAGAGTATCCCTCAGAGTCTAATGGACCTGGGGAGATCCCCCATCACCATCTCCACACTTGGGGCATGACAGCCCCTCGTCTGCGCTGTCTTCTCAGGGGCTGATCACAGCCCAGGCCCAGAGCCGCTGAAGAATGTGGACGTTTCTGCCTTCCGGTGGTCTTGTGACACGCCTGTATTAATAAGACAGGGAACACCTGCTCAATTTAGGTAACACCCTGAACAAAGAATTACCCAGGAGGACGGGGCCGCTCTCTTGAGCTGAAACGTCAGAGCGCCGGAGCAGACGCGCCATGACCGCGCTCCTATTCAACCTGTCAGACGTCCTTTTAGGGTGATGAGTCACTCAAACCACGGCTGTCTCCAGGAGCAGTGCTGGTGTGGGTTGTGATCGTCGTCATGCCTCCCACAGTAAGGCATTTGCTTAAAGCAGGGGTGTCCAATCTTATACGAGAAGGGCCAGTGTGGGTGCAGGCTTTGGTTCTAGCCCAGCACTAAACAACTGATTAAACTAATCAAGGTCTTGATTGTAGACCATGATTGGTGAATTAGTTGAATCAGGTGTTTTAGTGCAGGGCTAGAACAAAAGCCTGCACCCACACTGGCCCTTCTCGGATAAGATTGGACACCCTGGCTTAAAGGATCTGATTGTGTGTGTGCGCGCATTTGTTTGCGTGCAGGTGTGCATGTGCATTCTAGGCAAATCACCTGTTTATATTAGCGTTATTTTAACTGTATATCAACCCAATTTTCAGGCCCCTCAGATTCCATAAATGGTTATGGCTGAAAGCTCCATGTGTTTGACCCGCAGCTGGAAAGACAAGATTGGTTAATTATGGGCCATGTTCTTGGAATGATTCACAGGAGAAACTTAAACTTGAGCATTTTAGTCCATCATCATGTTTTAAATGTCATGTTTTACCTGCATACATTTGCTTTTATGATGTTATATACCGCTGATATTGTCAATTATTGTCTTGTTTGGTCTCATCTGTTCAGCTTCACTTGCCCTGTCTTGGCTTGGTCTCACTTGCAAAAATGCAAGATTCAGGAACATGAGACAGATAAATTATGGCACAATTGAAGCTACCCCAAAAGGAAGCACTTACTGTTAAACATGACAAATGAATGCTCTGTTTGAAGTAACCTCAATGTTGAGGTTTACCAATAAAAAATCAAGACTAAAAAAAGTTAAATTCATTACTCTGCTGACAAAGAAAATGTTGCCCTCAGACAGTGCTTATCTCATGGTGCTCCTATTTCAAGCCACCCAAACTAACTGAATGGAGGTTAATAGATTCATCCTGTTTTTAACACTAAGAATCATTGCATTTAATGTATGGTGCTAGAGGCTCCTCCCCATTCAACTGCAATTCTTAAACAATAATCGGCCATTATGTTGATGTTGTTACATCGCTGTCCGCCCTGTTCACTTTCCTTGTGTTTTTCTGCCACTTTGTTCCTTGCGTGTCATGTCTGGTTTTTGCGTTCTCCCTGGGTTGTCTGTGTTGAGGGGCGCGGCTTCGCCGCAATCTGTCTATTGTTGTTCCCTGCACATTCTGCACGCTGCCCCAATCTGTTTCTTGTTCCCTCGTTTCGTTTAGCCTGTCACAATTGTTGTTCCCTGCACATTCTGCACGCTGCCCCAATCTGTTTCTTGTTCCCTCGTTTTCGTTTCAGCCTGTCACATTTGTTTTCCCCTACACATTCTGCACACTGCCCTTATTAGTTAATGCTTTTGCCTATTTAAACCCGGCACTCGTTTAGCCCATTGCCTTTGCGTACTAGTTTTTCTAGCACTGCTTTCATTTGGTTACCTGTTCCTGACTTCGCGAATATTCCTGAATCTGCCTGTGTTTATTTTGTTTCTTGTTTAGTAGCCGCACGGCTTTCCTGTTTTTTGCCGGTTGTTTTTGGATTCCCTGTTTCTTGTTTATTTAGCCGCACGGCTAATCCTGTTTTGCCTGTTTGTTTTGGACGGCTTGTTTCCGTCACTTTTATTTGTTCCTTGATTAAACGCCTCCTGAGCGGAGCGCAATTACCTTAATCACATGATTTAACCACATGGAGAATTTGAAGCTGCAATGATTCAATTGACTATTTAAATATCACAGCTATTCAACAAGCAATAGCTCTTTGCAAGAATTAAATATGGACAATGAAATCCCCAGTGTAAATATTTCCCTTAAACATACAACAGCACCATCTAGTGTGCTGTAAAGTGCTGTATGGCACAATTGAAGCTACCCCAAAAGGAAGCACTTACTGTTAAACATGACAAATGAATACTCCATTTGAAGTAACCTCAATGTGGAGGTTTAACAATTCTAAAACAAAAATGGAAGAATGTACGCCTAACGTTGCTCTTCGTATCAATTGTAGGTGCATTGTCCACTGAAAAGTACCCCAACAAAAAGCACTTACTGAAAAATAGAGACAAGTTAATGCTTTTGATAGGATCCCAACTGTGTCTTTCAAAACAGGAATGAGAATGTCTTCATTTAAATCATTTATCTTCAAACTCTGTTGTTTGTAAATGTTTCCCTGAAGTTTTTCCCAGCCAAATTATGCCCCAACTTGATAGCACTTTCTATTTAAAAAATCAGAGTAATACTAAAGTTGAAGTACAATTAAAGCTGCTTTCAAGGCTAGGAAGATTTGAAACTTGAAACAAAATTCCTACCCCACCCAGCAGAGTCATAGTTGTCCACTGGCAGTTACCCTGTGTTTCAACTAATGTTTTGCAATAGACCTGCTAAACAGTTGAACTAGTCAATGCAGCAGCATAGGTTGCTGAAAACTACCCCAACAAAAAGCACTTGCTGGAGAAACAACACAAGTCAGTGCTTTTGTTCAGGTAACCAACTGCAACATCACAAATATAGATATTTAAAAACATCATTTTTAAATATTCCTCTTCTACATACCATATCACCATTTAGAGTACTGGAAAGTTGCAGAAAAATGCAACATTCAGGAACATGAGACAGATAAGTTATGGCACAATTGAAGCTACCCCAAAAGGAAGCACTTACTGTTAAACATGACAAATGAATGCTCCATTTGAAGTAACCTCAATGTGGAGGTTTAACAATTCTAAAACAAAAATGGAAGAATGTATGCCTAACGTTGCTCTTCGTATCAATTGTAGGTGCATTGTCCACTGAAAAGTACCCCAACAAAAAGCACTTACTGAAAAATAGAGACAAGTTAATGCTTTTGATAGGGTCCCAACTGTGTCTTTCAAAACAGGAATGAGAATGTCTTCATTTAAATCATTTATCTTCAAACTCTGTTGTTTGTAAATGTTTCCCTGAAGTTTTTCCCAGCCAAATTATGCCCCAACTTGATAGCACTTTATAAAAAATCAGAGTAATACTAAAGTTGAAGTACAATTAAAGCTGCTTTCAAGGCTAGGAAGATTTGAAACTTGAAACAAAATTCCTACCCCACCCAGCAGAGTCATAGTTGTCCACTGGCAGTTACCCTGTGTTTCAACTAATGTTTTGCAATAGACCTGCTAAACAGTTGAACTAGTCAATGCAGCAGCATAGGTTGCTGAAAACTACCCCAACAAAAAGCACTTGCTGGAGAAACAACACAAGTCAGTGCTTTTGTTCAGGTAACCAACTGCAACATCACAAATATAGATATTTAAAAACATCATTTTTAAATAGTCCTCTTCTACATACCATATCACCATTTAGAGTACTGGAAAGTTGCAGAAAAAATGCAAGATTCAGGAACATGAGACAGATCAATTATGGCACAATTGAAGCTACCCCAAAAGGAAGCACTTACTGTTAAACATGACAAATGAATGCTCCATTTGAAGTAACCTCAATGTGGAGGTTTACCAATAAAAAATCAAGACTAAAAAAAGTTAAATTAATTACTCTGCTGACAAAGAAAATGTTGCCCTCAGACAGTGCTTATCTCATGGTGCTCCTATTTCAAGCCACCCAAACTAACTGAATGGAGGTTAATAGATTCATCCTGTTTTTAACACTAAGAATCATTGCATTTAATGAATGGTGCTAGAGGCTCCTCCCCATTCAACTGCAATTCTTACACAATAATCGGCCATTATGTTGATGTGTTGTTAATGGTCACAAGGAAAAGGAGTTTAATTTAAGTGCCACATTTAATCACATGATTTAACCACATGGAGAATTTGAAGCTGCAATGATTCAATTGACTATTTAAATATCACAGCTATTCAACAAGCAATAGCTCTTTGCAAGAATTAAATATGGACAATGAAATCCCCAGTGTAAATATTTCCCTTATACATACAACAGCACCATCTAGTGTGCTGTAAAGTGCTGTATGGCACAATTGAAGCTACCCCAAAAGGAAGCACTTACTGTTAAACATGACAAATGAATGCTCCATTTGAAGTAACCTCAATGTGGAGGTTTAACAATTCTAAAACAAAAATGGAAGAATGTACGCCTAACGTTGCTCTTCGTATCAATTGTAGGTGCATTGTCCACTGAAAAGTACCCCAACAAAAAGCACTTACTGAAAAATAGAGACAAGTTAATGCTTTTGATAGGGTCCCAACTGTGTCTTTCAAAACAGGAATGAGAATGTCTTCATTTAAATCATTTATCTTCAAACTCTGTTGTTTGTAAATGTTTCCCTGAAGTTTTTCCCAGCCAAATTATGCCCCAACTTGATAGCACTTTCTATAAAAAAAATCAGAGTAATACTAAAGTTGAAGTACAATTAAAGCTGCTTTCAAGGCTAGGAAGATTTGAAACTTGAAACAAAATTCCTACCCCACCCAGCAGAGTCATAGTTGTCCACTGGCAGTTACCCTGTGTTTCAACTAATGTTTTGCAATAGACCTGCTAAACAGTTGAACTAGTCAATGCAGCAGCATAGGTTGCTGAAAACTACCCCAACAAAAAGCACTTGCTGGAGAAACAACACAAGTCAGTGCTTTTGTTCAGGTAACCAACTGCAACATCACAAATATAGATATTTAAAAACATCATTTTTAAATAGTCCTCTTCTACATACCATATCACCATTTAGAGTACTGGAAAGTTGCAGAAAAAATGCAAGATTCAGGAACATGAGACAGATCAATTATGGCACAATTGAAGCTACCCCAAAAGGAAGCACTTACTGTTAAACATGACAAATGAATGCTCCATTTGAAGTAACCTCAATGTGGAGGTTTACCAATAAAAAATCAAGACTAAAAAAAGTTAAATTAATTACTCTGCTGACAAAGAAAATGTTGCCCTCAGACAGTGCTTATCTCATGGTGCTCCTATTTCAAGCCACCCAAACTAACTGAATGGAGGTTAATACATTCATCCTGTTTTTAACACTAAGAATCATTGCATTTAATGAATGGTGCTAGAGGCTCCTCCCCATTCAACTGCAATTCTTACACAATAATCAGCCATTATGTTGATGTGTTGTTAATGGTCATAAGGAAAAGGAGTTTAATTTAACTGCCACATTTAATCACATGATTTAACCACATGGAGAATTTGAAGCTGCAATGATTCAATTGACTATTTAAATATCACAGCTATTCAACAAGCAATAGCTCTTTGCAAGAATTAAATATGGACAATGAAATCCCCAGTGTAAATATTTCCCTTATACATACAACAGCACCATCTAGTGTGCTGTAAAGTGCTGTATGGCACAATTGAAGCTACCCCAAAAGGAAGCACTTACTGTTAAACATGACAAATGAATACTCCATTTGAAGTAACCTCAATGTGGAGGTTTAACAATTCTAAAACAAAAATGGAAGAATGTACGCCTAACGTTGCTCTTCGTATCAATTGTAGGTGCATTGTCCACTGAAAAGTACCCCAACAAAAAGCACTTACTGAAAAATAGAGACAAGTTAATGCTTTTGATAGGATCCCAACTGTGTCTTTCAAAACAGGAATGAGAATGTCTTCATTTAAATCATTTATCTTCAAACTCTGTTGTTTGTAAATGTTTCCCTGAAGTTTTTCCCAGCCAAATTATGCCCCAACTTGATAGCACTTTCTATTAAAAAAATCAGAGTAATACTAAAGTTGAAGTACAATTAAAGTTGCTTTCAAGGCTAGGAAGATTTGAAACTTGAAACAAAATTCCTACCCCACCCAGCAGAGTCATAGTTGTCCACTGGCAGTTACCCTGTGTTTCAACTAATGTTTTGCAATAGACCTGCTAAACAGTTGAACTAGTCAATGCAGCAGCATAGGTTGCTGAAAACAAAAAAAAAAAAGCACTTGCTGGAGAAACAACACAAGTCAGTGCTTTTGTTCAGGTAACCAACTGCAACATCACAAATATAGATATTTAAAAACATCATTTTTAAATATTCCTCTTCTACATACCATATCACCATTTAGAGTACTGGAAAGTTGCAGAAAAAATGCAAGATTCAGGAACATGAGAAAGATCAATTATGGCACAATTGAAGCTACCCCAAAAGGAAGCACTTACTGTTAAACATGACAAATGAATACTCCATTTGAAGTAACCTCAATGTGGAGGTTTAACAATTCTAAAACAAAAATGGAAGAATGTATGCCTAACGTTGCTCTTCGTATCAATTGTAGGTGCATTGTCCACTGAAAAGTACCCCAACAAAAAGCACTTACTGAAAAATAGAGACAAGTTAATGCTTTTGATAGGATCCCAACTGTGTCTTTCAAAACAGGAATGAGAATGTCTTCATTTAAATCATTTATCTTCAAACTCTGTTGTTTGTAAATGTTTCCCTGAAGTTTTTCCCAGCCAAATTATGCCCCAACTTGATAGCACTTTCTATAAAAAAAATCAGAGTAATACTAAAGTTGAAGTACAATTAAAGTTGCTTTCAAGGCTAGGAAGATTTGAAACTTGAAACAAAATTCCTACCCCACCCAGCAGAGTCATAGTTGTCCACTGGCAGTTACCCTGTGTTTCAACTAATGTTTTGCAATAGACCTGCTAAACAGTTGAACTAGTCAATGCAGCAGCATAGGTTGCTGAAAACTACCCCAACAAAAAAGCACTTGCTGGAGAAACAACACAAGTCAGTGCTTTTGTTCAGGTAACCAACTGCAACATCACAAATATAGATATTTAAAAACATTATTTTTAAATAGTCCTCTTCTACATACCATATCACCATTTAGAGTATTGGAAAGTTGCAGAAAAAATGCAAGATTCAGGAACATGAGACAGATCAATTATGCCACAATTGAAGCTACCCCAAAAGGAAGCACTTACTGTTAAACATGACAAATGAATGCTCCATTTGAAGTAACCTCAATGTGGAGGTTTAACAATTCTAAAACAAAAATGGAAGAATGTACGCCTAACGTTGCTCTTCGTATCAATTGTAGGTGCATTGTCCACTGACAAGCACCCCAACAAAAAAGCACTTACTGAAAAATAGAGACAAGTTAATGCTTTTGATAGGATCCCAACTGTGTCTTTCAAAACAGGAATGAGAATGTCTTCATTTAAATCATTTATCTTCAAACTCTGTTGTTTGTAAATGTTTCCCTGAAGTTTTTCCCAGCCAAATTATGCCCCAACTTGATAGCACTTTCTATTAAAAAAATCAGGATAATAGTAAAGTTGAAGTACAATTAAAGATGCTTTCAAGGCTAGGAAGATTTGAAACTTGAAACAAAATTCCTACCCCACCCAGCAGAGTCATAGTTGTCCACTGGCAGTTACCCTGTGTTTCAACTAATGCTTTGCAATAGACATGCTAAACAGTTGAACTAGTCAATGCAGCAGGCCTCGCTACTCTCCCTGCAGTTCCTGGCGCTTACGGAGACCTGGATCACTCCGCAAAACACGGCCACCCCTGCTGCTCTCTCTGCCGCCTACACCTTCTCCCACACTCCACGACCCTCAGGTAGAGGTGGAGGGACAGGTATACTCATTTCCCCCCTGTGGAGATTTGGTATTGTTCCTCTTCCTCACTTCTCACCCTCCTCCTTTGAATTTCATGCTGTCACTGTCACTGTTCCATGTAAACTGCACATCATTGTTCTTTATCGCCCTCCAGGTCCACTGGGGAGTTTCCTAGACGAGATGGATGCCCTACTCAGTGCCTTCCCTGAGGACGGCACTCCCGTCTTACTCCTCGGGGACTTCAACCTGCAGCTAGAGACCTCCCAGGCCTCTGCATTCCTCCCCCTCCTTCAGTCCTTTGACTTCACCATGGCTGAATCCCCATCCACCCACAAGGCCGGCAACCAACTGGACCTGGTCTTCACCAGGAACTGCGCCACACCCAACATCACGGTATCGCCTCTACATGTGTCTGACCATTCCTTTCTGTCTTTCTCCCTCCCCCTCCCCTCTGTCCCTAAACCATCCTCACCTGCTCCCACTGTCCTTGTCCGTCGCAACGTCCGCTCTCTTTCACCCGCTGCCCTGTCAGCTACTGTCCTATCTTCCCTTCCCCTGCTGATGCCTTCTCTCAGCTACCTGCTGAAGTAGCATCATCCACCCTACTTTCCTCTCTCTCCTCCTCCTTTGACTTACTCTGTCCTCTATCCGCTAAACCCACTCGTCTCCGCCCCCCCGCCCCCTGGCTAACCGATTCCATTCGGGCTAACCGTCTGAAGCTGCGTGCGGCAGAAAGGAAATGGAGAAAATCCAAATCCCCTGCAGCTCTGTCTGACTTCCACACACTCCTGGCTTCCTTCTCCGCTAACCTCTCCTCTGCTAAGTCTGCATTCTTCCTCTCTAAGATTCAATCCTCTGTTTCCAACCCACGTAAACTCTATGCTACATTTTCCTCTCTCCTCACCCCTCCTCCTCCCCCACCCCCTCCTCTATAACCGCAGATGACTTCTCATCCTTCTTTTCACGAGAAGGTTGAGGTCATTCGCAACTCCTTCCCCCTACCCCTCCCTCTCCCATCCCGCTACCTAAACCTCCCACCTCTCTGTCCTCCTTCTCACCCCCTCCCTGACTCGGACATCCTTCAACTTGTTCTCTCCCACCGTCCCACCACCTGCCCTCTTGATCCCATTCCTTCCCCTCTTCCAGTCCATTGCTATGGACATCCTCCCGTTGTCTCTAATGTCATTAACTCCTCTCTTTCCTCTGGCTCTGTCCCCTCCTCCCTCAAATGCGCTCAGGTTGTCCCCCTCCTCAAAAACCCTCTCTGAATCCTGCTGTCATCTCTAACTACCGACCTGTCTCTCTCCTCCCATTCCTTTCCAAAACGTTAGAGCGAGCTGTCTATAATCAACTGTCTGCTCATCTCTTACAGAACGACCTACTCGATCCCAACCAATCTGGGTTCAGAGCAGGCCACTCCACAGAGACTGCTCTCCTTGCGGTCACTGAGGCTCTTCACGTCGCTAAGTCCCGATCCCTTAGCTCCGTCCTCCTCCTCCTTGACCTGTCGGCGGCGTTCGACACCGTGGACCACCGGATCCTGCTCTCATCTCTCGTCGAGATGGGAATCTCTGGATCTGCGCTGACATGGTTCGAGTCCTACCTGGCCGACCGGTCCTACCAGGTGGCCTGGAGAGGATCCCTCTCCTCTCCCGCACCCTCTCTACCGGTGTCCCGCAGGGCTCGGTGCTAGGCCCTGTCCTATTTTCTCTGTACACCAAGTCACTTGGCTCTGTTATTTCTGCTCATGGTTTTCCTATCACTGTTATGCTGATGACACTCAACTGTTTCTCTCCTTCCCTCCATCTGATACCCAGGTCCCGGCACGGATCTCTGCATGCCTGGCTGACATCTCCGCATGGATGTCCACCCACCACCTGAAGCTGAACCTGGGGAAGACAGAGCTGCTCTTCCTCCCAGCGAAGGGCTCCCCGATGATTGATGCGTCAATTACCGTGGAAGGCTCCATAGTGTCTCCGTCCCAGTCTGCCAGGAGTCTTGGGGTAACCCTGGACAACCAGCTGTGCTTCTCGAGCCACATTGCAGCGATCTCTCGGACCTGCCGTTTCTCCCTCCACAACATCCGGAGGATCAGACCGTTCCTCACCCAAGAGGCCACTCAACTCCTGGTCCAGGCCCTGGTGATCTCACGTCTGGACTACTGCAATTCCTTGCTGGCAGGCCTTCCGGCCTGTGCCATCAAGCCACTGCAACTAGTCCAGAACGCTGCTGCTCGCCTGGTGTTCAACCAGCCGAAGTTCACCCACGTCACCCCTCTACTCTCCTCTCTGCATTGGCTCCCCATCGCAGCACGCATCAGATTCAAGTCACTGGTGCTGGCTTTTCAAGCGGCCAGAGGTACTGCTCCCCGTACCTCCAGTCACTCATCACGCCCTACACCCCGTCCAGACCCCTCCGCTCCGCCTCCGCTGGCAGACTGACTGCCCCATCCCTCCGGGCGCCTGGCAGCTCGCTCTCGCGGTCTCGCCTCTTCTCTGTCCTGGTCCCTCGTTGGTGGAACGACCTCCCGCAATCGGTCAGGACTGCGGAATCACTTCCAATCTTCCGCAAGAGACTCAAAACCCACCTCTTCAGACTCCACTACCACTGAACACTGTCCATCTAGTCAATCTGTCGTCACCACTGTTTACTTGTTCAAAAAAAAAAAAAAAAAAAAACCCACTAACCTTTTCTTTCCCAATGTTACAGGTATGATACGCAGACACCTGCAATGATGTCTTTTGCCATTTTACTGCACTGATCTTGTACGCTAACTTTGATTGTTCTCACCTTGTATTAATGCACATCTTGTAAGTCGCTCTGGATAAGAGCGTCTGCTAAATGCTTAAAATGTAATGTAAATGTAATGTAATGCAGCAGCATAGGTTGCTGAAAACTACCCCAACAAAAAGCACTTGCTGGAGAACCAACAAAAGTCAGTGCTTTTGTTCAGGTAACCAACTGCAACATCACAAATATAGATATTTAAAAACATCATTTTTAAATAGTCCTCTTCTACATACCATATCACCATTTAGAGTACTGGAAAGTTGCAGAAAAAATGCAAGATTCAGGAACATGAGAAAGATCAATTATGGCACAATTGAAGCTACCCCAAAAGGAAGCACTTACTGTTAAACATGACAAATGAATGCTCCATTTGAAGTAACCTCAATGTGGAGGTTTACCAATAAAAAATCAAGACTAAAAAAAGTTAAATTAATTACTCTGCTGACAAAGAAAATGTTGCCCTCAGACAGTGCTTATCTCATGGTGCTCCTATTTTCAAGCCACCCAAACTAACTGAATGGAGGTTAATAGATTCATCCTGTTTTTAACACTAAGAATCATTGCATTTAATGAATGGTGCTAGAGGCTCCTCCCCATTCAACTGCAATTCTTACACAATAATCAGCCATTATGTTGATGTGTTGTTAATGGTCATAAGGAAAAGGAGTTTAATTTAACTGCCACATTTAATCACATGATTTAACCACATGGAGAATTTGAAGCTGCAATGATTCAATTGACTATTTAAATATCACAGATATTGAACAAGCAATAGCTCTTTGCAAGAATTAAATATGGACAATGAAATCCCCAGTGTAAATATTTCCCTTAAACATACAACAGCACCATCTAGTGTGCTGTAAAGTGCTGTATGGCACAATTGAAGCTACCCCAAAAGGAAGCACTTACTGTTAAACATGAGAAATGAATGCTCCATTTGAAGTAACCTCAATGTGGAGGTTTAACAATTCTAAAACAAAAATGGAAGAATGTACGCCTAACGTTGTTCTTCGTATCAAGTGTAGGTGGATTGTCCACTGAAAAGTACCCCAACAAAAAGCACTTACTGAAAAATAGAGACAAGTTAATGCTTTTGATAGGGTCCCAACTGTGTCTTTCAAAACAGGAATGAGAATGTCTTTATTTAAATCATTTATCTTCAAACTCTGTTGTTTGTAAATATTTCCCTGAAGTTTTTCCCAGCCAAATTATGCCCCAACTTGATAGCACTTTCTATTAAAAAAATCTGAGTAATACTAAAGTTGAAGTACAATTAAAGTTGCTTTCAAGGCTAGGAAGATTTGAAACTTGAAACAAAATTCCTACCCCACCCAGCAGCGTCATAGTTGTCCACTGGCAGTTACCCTGTGTTTCAACTAATGTTTTGCAATAGACCTGCTAAACAGTTGAACTAGTCAATGCAGCAGCATAGGTTGCTGAAAACTACCCCAACAAAAAGCACTTGCTGGAGAAACAACACAAGTCAGTGCTTTTGTTCAGGTAACCAACTGCAACATCACAAATATAGATATTTAAAAACATCATTTTTAAATATTCCTCTTCTACATACCATATCACCATTTAGAGTACTGGAAAGTTGCAGAAAAAATGCAAGATTCAGGAACATGAGAAAGATCAATTATGGCACAATTGAAGCTACCCCAAAAGGAAGCACTTACTGTTAAACATGAGAAATGAATGCTCCATTTGAAGTAACCTCAATGTGGAGGTTTAACAATTCTAAAACAAAAATGGAAGAATGTACGCCTAACGTTGTTCTTCGTATCAAGTGTAGGTGGATTGTCCACTGAAAAGTACCCCAACAAAAAGCACTTACTGAAAAATAGAGACAAGTTAATGCTTTTGATAGGGTCCCAACTGTGTCTTTCAAAACAGGAATGAGAATGTCTTTATTTAAATCATTTATCTTCAAACTCTGTTGTTTGTAAATATTTCCCTGAAGTTTTTCCCAGCCAAATTATGCCCCAACTTGATAGCACTTTCTATTAAAAAAATCTGAGTAATACTAAAGTTGAAGTACAATTAAAGTTGCTTTCAAGGCTAGGAAGATTTGAAACTTGAAACAAAATTCCTACCCCACCCAGCAGCGTCATAGTTGTCCACTGGCAGTTACCCTGTGTTTCAACTAATGTTTTGCAATAGACCTGCTAAACAGTTGAACTAGTCAATGCAGCAGCATAGGTTGCTGAAAACTACCCCAACAAAAGCACTTGCTGGAGAAACAACACAAGTCAGTGCTTTTGTTCAGGTAACCAACTGCAACATCACAAATATAGATATTTAAAAACATCATTTTTAAATATTCCTCTTCTACATACCATATCACCATTTAGAGTACTGGAAAGTTGCAGAAAAAATGCAAGATTCAGGAACATGAGAAAGATCAATTATGGCACAATTGAAGCTACCCCAAAAGGAAGCACTTACTGTTAAACATGACAAATGAATGCTCCATTTGAAGTAACCTCAATGTGGAGGTTTACCAATAAAAAATCAAGACTAAAAAAAGTTAAATTAATTACTCTGCTGACAAAGAAAATGTTGCCCTCAGACAGTGCTTATCTCATGGTGCTCCTATTTCAAGCCACCCAAACTAACTAAATGGAGGTTAATAGATTCATCCTGTTTTTAACACTAAGAATCATTGCATTTAATGAATGGTGCTAGAGGCTCCTCCCCATTCAACTGCAATTCTTACACAATAATCAGCCATTATGTTGATGTGTTGTTAATGGTCATAAGGAAAAGGAGTTTAATTTAACTGCCACATTTAATCACATGATTTAACCACATGGAGAATTTGAAGCTGCAATGATTCAATTGACTATTTAAATATCACAGATATTGAACAAGCAATAGCTCTTTGCAAGAATTAAATATGGACAATGAAATCCCCAGTGTAAATATTTCCCTTATACATACAACAGCACCATCTAGTGTGCTGTAAAGTGCTGTATGGCACAATTGAAGCTACCCCAAAAGGAAGCACTTACTGTTAAACATGACAAATGAATGCTCCATTTGAAGTAACCTCAATGTGGAGGTTTAACAATTCTAAAACAAAAATGGAAGAATGTACGCCTAACGTTGTTCTTCGTATCAAGTGTAGGTGGATTGTCCACTGAAAAGTACCCCAACAAAAAGCACTTACTGAAAAATAGAGACAAGTTAATGCTTTTGATAGGATCCCAACTGTGTCTTTCAAAACAGGAATGAGAATGTCTTCATTTAAATCATTTATCTTTAACCTCTGTTGTTAGCAAATGTTTCCCTGAAGTTTTTCCCAGCCAAATTATGTCCCAACTTGATAGCACTTTCTATTAAAAATCAGAGTAATACTAAAGTTGAAGTACAATTAAAGCTGCTTTCAAGGCTAGGAAGATTTGAAACTTGAAACAAAATTCCTACCAAACCCAGCAGAGTCATAGTTGTCCACTGGCAGTTACCCTGTGTTTCAACTAATGTTTTGCAATAGACCTGCTAAACAGTTGAACTAGTCAATGCAGCAGCATAGGTTGCTGAAAACTACCCCAACAAAAAGCACTCGCTGGAGAAACAACACAGGTCAGTGCTTTTGTTCAGGTAACCAACTGCAACATCACAAATATAGATATTTAAAAACATCATTTTTAAATATTACTCTTCTACATACCATATCACCATTTAGAGTACAGAAAAGTTGCATAAAAAATGCAAGATTCAGGAACATGAGACAGATCAATTATGGCACAATTGAAGCTACCCCAAAAGGAAGCACGAACTGTTAAACATGACAAATGAATGCTCTGTTTGAAGTAACCTCAATGTGGAGGTTTACCAATAAAAAATCTAGATTAAAAAAAGTTAAATTAATTACTTTGCTGACAAAGAAAATGTTGCCCTCAGACAGTGCTTATCTCATGGTGCTCCTATTTCAAGCCACCCAAACTAACTAAATGGAGGTTAATAGATTCATCCTGTTTTTAACACTAAGAATCATTGCATTTAATGAATGGTGCTAGAGGCTCCTCCCCATTCAACTGCAATTCTTACACAATAATCAGCCATTATGTTGATGTGTTGTTAATGGTCATAAGGAAAAGGAGTTTAATTTAACTGCCACATTTAATCACATGATTTAACCACATGGAGAATTTGAAGCTGCAATGATTCAATTGACTATTTAAATATCACAGATATTGAACAAGCAATAGCTCTTTGCAAGAATTAAATATGGACAATGAAATCCCCAGTGTAAATATTTCCCTTAAACATACAACAGCACCATCTAGTGTGCTGTAAAGTGCTGTATGGCACAATTGAAGCTACCCCAAAAGGAAGCACTTACTGTTAAACATGAGAAATGAATGCTCCATTTGAAGTAACCTCAATGTGGAGGTTTAACAATTCTAAAACAAAAATGGAAGAATGTACGCCTAACGTTGTTCTTCGTATCAAGTGTAGGTGGATTGTCCACTGAAAAGTACCCCAACAAAAAGCACTTACTGAAAAATAGAGACAAGTTAATGCTTTTGATAGGGTCCCAACTGTGTCTTTCAAAACAGGAATGAGAATGTCTTTATTTAAATCATTTATCTTCAAACTCTGTTGTTTGTAAATATTTCCCTGAAGTTTTTCCCAGCCAAATTATGCCCCAACTTGATAGCACTTTCTATTAAAAAAATCTGAGTAATACTAAAGTTGAAGTACAATTAAAGTTGCTTTCAAGGCTAGGAAGATTTGAAACTTGAAACAAAATTCCTACCCCACCCAGCAGCGTCATAGTTGTCCACTGGCAGTTACCCTGTGTTTCAACTAATGTTTTGCAATAGACCTGCTAAACAGTTGAACTAGTCAATGCAGCAGCATAGGTTGCTGAAAACTACCCCAACAAAAAGCACTTGCTGGAGAAACAACACAAGTCAGTGCTTTTGTTCAGGTAACCAACTGCAACATCACAAATATAGATATTTAAAAACATCATTTTTAAATATTCCTCTTCTACATACCATATCACCATTTAGAGTACTGGAAAGTTGCAGAAAAATGCAAGATTCAGGAACATGAGAAAGATCAATTATGGCACAATTGAAGCTACCCCAAAAGGAAGCACTTACTGTTAAACATGACAAATGAATGCTCCATTTGAAGTAACCTCAATGTGGAGGTTTACCAATAAAAAATCAAGACTAAAAAAAGTTAAATTAATTACTCTGCTGACAAAGAAAATGTTGCCCTCAGACAGTGCTTATCTCATGGTGCTCCTATTTCAAGCCACCCAAACTAACTGAATGGAGGTTAATAGATTCATCCTGTTTTTAACACTAAGAATCATTGCATTTAATGAATGGTGCTAGAGGCTCCTCCCCATTCAACTGCAATTCTTACACAATAATCAGCCATTATGTTGATGTGTTGTTAATGGTCATAAGGAAAAGGAGTTTAATTTAACTGCCACATTTAATCACATGATTTAACCACATGGAGAATTTGAAGCTGCAATGATTCAATTGACTATTTAAATATCACAGATATTGAACAAGCAATAGCTCTTTGCAAGAATTAAATATGGACAATGAAATCCCCAGTGTAAATATTTCCCTTATACATACAACAGCACCATCTAGTGTGCTGTAAAGTGCTGTATGGCACAATTGAAGCTACCCCAAAAGGAAGCACTTACTGTTAAACATGACAAATGAATGCTCCATTTGAAGTAACCTCAATGTGGAGGTTTAACAATTCTAAAACAAAAATGGAAGAATGCTTTTGATAGGATCCCAACTGTGTCTTTCAAAACTAACGTTGTTCTTCGTATCAAGTGTAGGTGGATTGTCCACTGAAAGTACCCCAACAAAAAGCACTTACTGAAAAATAGAGACAAGTTAATGCTTTTGATAGGATCCATAAAAAATGCAAGATTCAGGAACATGAGACAGATCAATTATGGCACAATTGAAGCTACCCCAAAAGGAAGAAACGAACTGTTAAACATGACAAATGAATGCTCTGTTTTGAAGTAACCTCAATGTGGAGGTTTACCAATAAAAAATCTAGATTAAAAAAAGTTAAATTAATTACTTTGCTGACAAAGAAAATGTTGCCCTCAGACAGTGCTTATCTCATGGTGCTCCTATTTCAAGCCACCCAAACTAACTAAATGGAGGTTAATAGATTCATCCTGTTTTTAACACTAAGAATCATTGCATTTAATGAATGGTACTAGAGACTCCTCCCCATTCAACTGCAATTCTTACACAATAATCGGCCATTATGTTGATGTGTTGTTAATGGTCATAAGGAAAAGGAGTTTAATTTAACTGCCACATTTAATCACATGATTTAACCACAATGGAGAATTTGAAGCTGCAATGATTAAATTGACTATTTAAATATCACAGCTATTCAACAAGCAATAGCTCTTTGCAAGAATTAAATATGGACAATGAAATCCCCAGTGTAAATATTTCCCTTATACATACAACAGCACCATCTAGTGTGCTGTAAAGTGCTGTATGGAACAATTGAAGCTACCCCAAAAGGAAGCACTTACTGTTAAACATGACAAATGAATGCTCCATTTGAAGTAACCTCAATGTGGAGGTTTAACAATTCTAAAACAAAAATGGAAGAATGTACGCCTAACGTTGCTCTTCGTATCAATTGTAGGTGCATTGTCCACTGAAAAGCACCCCAACAAAAAGCACTTACTGAAAAATAGAGACAAGTTAATGCTTTTGATAGGATCCCAACTGTGTCTTTCAAAACAGGAATGAGAATGTCTTCATTTAAATCATTTATCTTCAAACTCTGTTGTTTGTAAATGTTTCCCTGAAGTTTTTCCCTGCCAAATTATGCCCCAACTTGATAGCACTTTCTATAAAAAAAATCAGGATAATAGTAAAGTTGAAGTACAATTAAAGCTGCTTTCAAGGCTAGGAAGATTTGAAACTTGAAACAAAATTCCTACCCCACCCAGCAGAGTCATAGTTGTCCACTGGCAGTTACCCTGTGTTTCAACTAATGTTTTGCAATAGACATGCTAAACAGTTGAACTAGTCAATGCAGCAGCATAGGTTGCTGAAAACTACCCCAACAAAAAGCACTTGCTGGAGAAACAACACAAGTCAGTGCTTTTGTTCAGGTAACCAACTGCAACATCACAAATATAAATATTTAAAAACATCATTTTTAAATAGTCCTCTTCTACATACCATATCACCATTTAGAGTACTGGAAAGTTGCAGAAAAAATGCAACATTCAGGAACATGAGACAGATAAGTTATGGCACAATTGAAGCTACCCCAAAAGGAAGCACTTACTGTTAAACATGACAAATGAATACTCCATTTGAAGTAACCTCAATGTGGAGGTTTAACAATTCTAAAACAAAAATGGAAGAATGTACGCCTAACGTTGCTCTTCGTATCAATTGTAGGTGCATTGTCCACTGAAAAGTACCCCAACAAAAAGCACTTACTGAAAAATAGAGACAAGTTAATGCTTTTGATAGGATCCCAACTGTGTCTTTCAAAACAGGAATGAGAATGTCTTCATTTAAATCATTTATCTTCAAACTCTGTTGTTTGTAAAAGTTTCCCTGAAGTTTTTCCCAGCCAAATTATGCCCCAACTTGATAGCACTTTCTATTAAAAAAATCAGAGTAATACTAAAGTTGAAGTACAATTAAAGTTGCTTTCAAGGCTAGGAAGATTTGAAACTTGTTTAACAATTCTAAAACAAAAATGGAAGAATGTACGCCTAACGTTGCTCTTCGTATCAATTGTAGGTGCATTGTCCACTGAAAAGTACCCCAGCAAAAAGCACTTACTGAAAAATAGAGACAAGTTAATGCTTTTGATAGGGTCCCAACTGTGTCTTTCAAAACAAGAATGAGAATGTCTTCATTTAAATCATTTATCTTCAAACTCTGTTGTTTGTAAATGTTTCCCTGTTGCTACACTGTAGGTAGAAGTGATCGTAGTCGCAACGGAGGAGGGGTCTGTGCTTTTGTGAGAAACGACATTAACTTTATTGTTAGGACGGACTGGGACGAGGACATTTAAGTTTTATTACTGGACATTCACCTGCCCAAGACAAAACCCCTACTAATGGGTGTTTGCTATAGACCACCAGATCAAAGTGCATTTTATGAGAATCTGGAAAATGTACTGATTAGCTGCATGTATGCCAAAAAACGAATGTATTTTGATGGGTGATTTCAATACAGATGTATCCAACAAGTGCTGCCCCACGTATAGGGCTTTTACTAGGTTTAGCAAACTATTTGACTTAAAACAGCTGATTAAAGAACCCACCAGAGTAGGCCAAATGACCAAAACTATAATTGATCTTATTCTGGTGTCAGATGAATGTAACATCTCACAAAAAGGTGTGATTGCATATGGGCTCAGTGACCATTTTGTCACATATTGTACCAGGAAGGTTCATAGGCAAAAGTTTTTAAGCCATAAAATCATTAAAATCAGATCCTTCAAGAACTACTGTGCTGAGAGTTTTAGAGAGCAGCTTAGCAGAGTAGACTGGCCTGCAGTGCTTAGGCTGGATTGTGTTGACAGAGCCTGGGATATGTTTAACCAGTTATTCCTTCAGGTAGTGAATTCCATGGCTCCATACAAGCAAATTAGGATAAAACAGAGATCAAGTCCATGGCTTAACCCAGAGATTTTAGATGCAATTAAAGTTAGGGAGGAGGCATTGCAGAGGTTTAAAAAGTCGCAGGACCAAGCAGATGCGGACAATTACAAGAAAGGTAGAAATGAAGCACAAAGAATTATTAAGATAGCAAAAAGGAATATTACATGAATCTAATAAAGGAAAACAAAAAGATTCTAAGAAGCTATGGAAAACTCTTAAAGATATGGGCTGCGGGGCAAGACCAATAACGGAAAGCCTACCATTGGCCTCGAAATGAATGGCAAAATCGAATTTGACAAAGCACAGGTAGCCAATGAATTTAATAACTTTTTTGCCTCAGCAGCTAGCAAGTTAGTAGATGCACTGCCTCCTAAGACAGGAGAATATGGGGATGAGTATATCCAAGGAGTCTATTCCAGACGAGGGGTATATGCCAATTCGTTTTCCTTATCCAAAGTGACAGTTGAGAGGGTAGCAGAGATGCTGGGAGAGCTTATCACGACAAAAGCCACTGGCCTTGATAATATTTCTGCCAAGTTTTTAAGAGATGGGGCACAGGTAATAGCTCCTTGTGTTGCACATTTGATAAATCTCTCATTGGAACAAGGCATTGTACCAAGCTGCACTAAACATGCAAAGATTATTCCCCTGTTTAAAAAAGGGAGTAGATCCCATTATGGTAACTACAGGCCAGTATCCATTTTGAGTGGAACATCTAAGATTTTAGAGAGAGTGGTGCACGAACAGATATCAGAATATGTTGAGAGGGAAAACCTTCTGTATGAATTTCAATCAGGGTTCAGGAAGTCCTATTCTACAGACTCGTGCTTACTTTATATTAACGACTTCATCAGAAAGGAGATGGACGAAGGGAAACTGTGTGGAATGGTTTTACTAGATCTCCAGAAAGCCTTGACACAGTTAACCATAGTTTACTGCTTAAAAATTGAAGGCTCTAGGGATGACACTGCGTGAAAAGCAGTGTTTCCTGAGATACCTTGACAGAGGTGTATGTTCAGTAAATCTGTCTTAACCAGCAAAGACTTGCTGCTTCTGCTGCTGACAAAGGAATTCGGACCACAGTTGGAGTAGCCTTTCAAATGCTAATAACAGTCAATGGTCTGGGTGCTGAAGCTTTGCCCCCCTTCCCCTCACTCCAACTCACACCATAATGTTACCTAATTATGCATGCATTCACATCTCCCTACAGAGAAAACATAGAACTCAAAGACATTATATTTCTATTATATAGCAGAGACACATGGGTGTTCTGTCTTTTTTATAACAAAGGAGAAACACTTATATGATATGAAACAGTTTATTGTAAAATGAATTGAAAAGATATCACATCTACAAAAACAAACACCAAACCAAATCCCCCCCCCCGGACAGTGCAAAAATAGAATAGAAAGTTTATTTTGCCATATAACAAGTACAAGTACAGGTACATTGGGATTCTTGTTGCCGCTTCTCTTTACAGTGAAAAGTGAAAAGCAGTTTACAGTGAAAAGCATAACATAACTTAAAAGAACAGGCTTCATATTCATTGCTGTAAAAAAATGAACCAATCTGGGTTTTAAAACAATCAATTGATATGATCAAGTTTCAGGTCCTTTTGCAAGACCCTTGAGCAGATAATAATGCAAGCTTGCACAAAGTCAAACCACATGTCATAGTCTGGATCCCCAATCATTCTTTTCCTTTTCTTTGTTCTTTCCATGGCTACAGAAACGCGAATGGCCTTTGTTTAGCTTCTGAAATCTAAAATTTGCTTCCTGTTTATAACAGCCGCGCATGTCCAGTGACTCACAAGCCAGTCTAGACCATGGAGCTAGAGTCGGAGGAGGTGGAGATCCCGGAAGTCTGGTATCGCGAGACTAGCCCAGTCTACGTGAATGGAATGTGATAGGCAGCCGAGTTTGAAAATAACCAATCGGAAGTAACGCTTTGGGGGGTTACCTATAGGTAGGTATACAGGTTTGCATTTTTACTGCAATCCGCCATAAAGAAGAAGAAGTAGCAGCAGTGCATTTTTACAATGGCTAATGCGGATGGCTAGTGTGACGTCACGAATTACTTCCGAATCACTTCCGTGTCCGGCATTTTTGTAGTCTAATGCGGCCAATGTAAACAGCAATGGCTACAGCCCAGGAACCGGTCACCTTTTTTACTGTGACATCCTACTTCGCTGACTTCTCAAAGTCTGTGAAAAAGGGTCTCAACTCGTATAACTCAAACCGAGTTATAAATGTTAGTTTAATGCCAGGTGGAACTTTAACTGGGAAAGTCCAGGCCTCAATGAAAAAGAAGAGCTATGAGGTTGAGGTGAGACAGGGTGTTAGCAATAAAGCTAGCTAGTTAGCTGCCTGCCGTACCGGATAACGTTAGCTAGTGTTTATTAGCTATGTTAGAAAAAGTGGTTAGTTGACAACGTAACAGACAATTTTACACGTTTTTCTGATGTAAATACTACACACTGGAAATGTCTTACAAGCACCAGACAGGTTAGTGAAGTTAGGATTGGTAGCCTAGCGCTAGCTAGTTATGTAGCCTAATGTAAACACAGGACGTTGCTGGCTGTCTTAGCAGTGTTTAGGGTGAGGGTTAGCCAAGTTATTTTCATTCAGGTACAGGTTGAGGGACAGGAGGTGAAGGCAAGTACCTGCTCTTGCGCTATCGGGAGGGCCAAGTGCCACCACGTTGCAGCCCTGCTCATTTGGGCTGAAAAGAATCTAACCCGCACGGACGTGGGGTGTGTATGGAAGAGGGCCACGACACCCAAAACAGATGACATCACAGCGAAGAGGGTGTCTGTGATTGCACCTTCCACATCACAAGGTCAGTACATAAATACAGTAGGAGTTATCAATCATGTTTGCTGTTTTATCATTACTGAAAAGTCATGATCCTAAGTTTTCTTTTCATACTAAAATCTAAGCCCTGCCTGGCTTTGAGGTGTGTTATAAATGAATGCTGCTACTGACAGCAGTTGTGAGAAGGTATTCTCACTTGAAACCATCTCAGTTACTATCATCCATTTTATTAACCATTTTATGCTATAATTTCCTACTAGAGTGTTTCTTTTTGCGTCATTTTACCCTTCATAGTCTAATGATTTCCTATGCAGCACAGACACTTGCCATCCTTCTTCTTGTGTTAGCATAGGGAATATTACTGTTGTGTCATCCAAAAAGACTTTCATTTAGAGGTAATTCACACCACGACCATGTTACTATCACAAGATAGTGACTTAACGATAACGTTATCAGCTCTGGAAACGAGAGTGATAAATTCTGTTTGGCAAAGAAGGGGGCTAACGTCAGCTATTTGGCTAACTGCAATGCATGTTCTGCTTTGCTGTCCAATGTCCACCAAAACACACACGCACACAGTCTCACACACACTTTATCATTTTTGCCTCAACGTTATATAGACAGGTAACGTTATGTAAACTAAGTTTAGCGCTAGCTAACGTTACCTAACTAGTACCTACCGTAGTAACGTTAGCCTAGCTAGTACTACAGGCGCTAGCCTGTTTAGCCTGCCTGGCGCTAGCCTGCCTGTTAACTGTTATTGTTCATCATTGAGATCCAACTTACCGTATAAACTTCAGCCACCTTCTCTTCTCTTTGTCGTCGGGAGGAAAGCGGTAGTAAGAGACTGTTTTGTTGACATCATTTCTATTGCTGCAACACAGGACACAGCACTGCACCATTTTACTGCCTTTGAATATCCCGCCTGGAAGCAACAGGACACGGAAGGGGCGTTTTGGAATATGATGACGTAGCGCCTAGCCATCCCTATTGAACACTTCCATTTTCAACTCCTGTCCAACGTCGGAATGTTAACGGACAGCAGGGTAGGGACGCGACTCCGATCCAGCGCCGCGATGTTGATTTAACGCCGAGTCCAATTTCTAGCCTCTTACCTTTATTGATGAGGACGCTGACTGGGCTTGAGACGAGTGTGAACAATGTTGTGCAACGGCTGGACAGCATGGAGTCAGAAATGAGAGATATAGCTCAATGGTTCAGACAAAGAGACCAACAGGCGCCTCCCGCTAAGAAGAGGAAAAGAATGCGAAATATTTCTGTTTCGGTAGGTTACGGCCTTGGTGTCCGGATTTCTTTATCTGCGTTATCCCATAATGTGGTTTTAACCCTTGTATTAATACCCTTGTATTAATTTTGCCGTTTACAGGAAGCTGTGCGCAGACTGCATAATGCTGAAAGCAACACTCACAGATATGATCCACAGACAAGGTAAGCAAGCGTGTTGTGTCGCTATCACCACGACAGTTTCATAACAGTAGGCCTACCTGGAATTCTAAATTAACTCTATGAATGAATTCTAAATCTTCTTTTATTCTCCACAGTGTATCTTCCCCACACAATCAGGACGTAACAACATATCTTTTGAATGAGGTAGCGATGGCTTTTCCCGCCCAGGACCCTTACGTTCTAAAAGGTGAGTCAGTCACAATGATAGTTAGGCCCAGAGCAGCTCTGGTTAGGCCTATACTTGTTAGGGAGTAGCCTATGTCTAATGTCTTAAAGCTGCATGAGAACTTTTTATAGTCAACTTTTTTTGCTACTAGTTTATGGATTGGCCTTAGCAAGACCCAAAATAATCATTTTCGTGACAAGGCTGCATTTAGTAGCCTAATAAACAAACAACTAATAAACAAAACTTTTCTCTCTGTCTAGCATCCTGCAAAACGTATTATGAGACTATTCGAAAGACTTACAGGATGAATCAAGAAGAGAATTTACAGAAGAAAGAGGAGGACATGATCGCTGCTCGCAGGAGGCAAAGGAGGAGAAGAGTAAGTCGAAACATAATTCCCCAGTAGTTCTTAGACTTTTTCCAAAATGTTATGTTTTCAGTGGTCTAAAAATTAAGTTTTCATGTGTGTTTATTCCTGTGTTTTGCAGCTGATCTTCAAACTGAGGAAGAGCGTGCCATTTGGACGACTGTAACAGTGGATATGGTGTCTGATGAGGAGGACGCCATCTTGGATGGAAAGCCAGTGTGGATTGTCCGGCCTCCAGAGCGTAGCACAGAGTTGTCTGAACTGTGTGGGGTTCTACAGAAAAGACTGGACGCAAACCAAAAATATGTACTGACTCACCATGCAAGAGTTGGTGCAGAAAGAATTGACCATTGATCAACATTGATCCCAGGACAATTACACAAGATTTGAATCACAAAGGATCTGCCCGTTGTACCAGCAGCCATCAAACTACAACAATGAACTCTGAACCCCCCCCTCCACCAGACTAAACCATCTCCCCCATGCTCTGGGGACGTGTCACTCTCTACAGCTGTGCCTACCCTAAATTTTTGCACATTTCAATGTTGCCCTGATTGCTGCTATTTTTATTCTTGTATATTAGTATTTTTAGTATTTCAGCACACTGCTGTTTTTTGTATTTGCATACCTTCTCCCCCTTCGTGCCTACTTTTTATTTTTATTTTCCTTTGCATGCTTCACTTGTTTATTGCTATTAGATTATGTATCCCCCCCTCCCCTTTTTACTTTAGAATCTAATTGATTCTTATCACAATTGGTAGTTGTGACATTATCACATCATTTGTGAGTGATTTTTGCTCTGCTCTCTTACACAGCTATGGAGCACGGGGTCTGCCCCATCTGGAGACCCTGCAGTTTTTCTTTGCATGTTTATTGTTATGTGTATATTCATGCTTTTTCTGCTGTTTAGAGTTTTTGTGTAATAAAAGCATCTAATTCATTTTCGTTTGTCAGACTATATAATCTACCTATGAACAGCAATACCACAACAACCAATAATAAGAATAATTATTACTAATTAACATAATTATTAATAATAATAAGGAGGGGGGGATTTTAGAGGCCCATTGGTCCACGCTGGGCCAATAAGGAGTGGTTTTAGAGGAGGGGCAAGGCATTGTGCATCCAATCCAAGATAAGAGTCTTGAATACTTTTGACCAATTGGGTCTAGGTGAGCCAAGCAGCCACAGGGGATTATTCACCATGGCAACTGGCTGAAGGTGTGAAACTGCTGGAGCCAGGTGTTAAAATGCTAAACAACCCGAACGCGTGACATATGCCCGTCACCCAGATATCCCAGAGTATCAGCAAAGATCCAGCCAGTCTACAGGAAATACACCTACGGGAGAACCCACCTTTTCATGCAGTGACACACAGGGGGAAAAAGGTCCACACTCCAATCAGCTTTTAAAAGCATGACACAAGACGTTTATATTAGTTTGATTTCCGGCTCTACTGTGTGACAAGTCATCTCTAAACCACCCAAAAATCCAACTTCCACAGTTTTAATGACACGGCGCTTTCCATTGGCGGCAACGAGACAGCCTTCCCTCCCGCTGTCTGAAACTCAGAATCTATCACCGTCTTCCAGTCCCATCTTCTAACTCACCTTTTCACCCCCTGGCCTATGAGTACATTTAATGTATTATTATGAGTATGAAGTTGTAATAACCGCTCGTGAGCACACCTGTTCCTCAGGCTCCTCTGTGATGGTGTCGCACGCTGTCAGAGACTCCTGCAGCACTGTTGCGCGCGCGGATCGCCAGAGGGAGTTTGCTAACCGTCGTCGACGGGCTGCTCCATCAGATAACTAACAGATCAGTCAAACTAACGCGGTAAACTCTAGCAAACCAAAAAATACTAAACACGCCAGATGTAAACAATCAGCGGATCAATTCAGAACACAGGCAAACACTTTCTGGTTCCTTGACAAGCTGGAAGCTCCTTATACCTTCGCTCTGACAGAGGTAAAAAGAGATCACAGACAGGTGGACACAATGACGTGGTAATTGCACGGATTAGTCTTTACAATTCGCTGCAATCAAACTAACGAGGACTCAAAATTAAGAATAACACGGCTAATCAAGATCCGTAATAGCAAAATAAGTACAAAGTAGACTACGCAAAGTTTACGAAACTACAGATAACTAACAGATCAGTCAAACTAACGCGGTAAACTCTAGCAAACCGAAAAATACTAAACACGCCAGATGTAAACAATCAGCGGATCAATTCAGAACACAGGCAAACACTTTCTGGTTCCTTGACAAGCTGGAAGCTCCTTATAGGCCATAAGGTGAACCCGTTTTTCGTTTCATCTCGTTCCCATCAAACCCGACTACACACTTTTTACTTCATAAAAAAGATCTATTGGTGTTGAGCGAAAAAAAAAAAAAAAAGTTCTACTCGTGGAATCCTGCAGTTATTTTATAATCAGTGTTTTAATTCGGCACTAGTACATCCCGGGCGTAATCAATTGTTTGTTTACAAGTGGTGAAGCGGCCGTCACGTGATCGCGCTAGACCAATAAGGTGGCCGCTTTTCGGAACTAGCTTCCAAGATGTCAGCATCCATGTCGTTTACGAGCAGTAGCGAAGATGAAGATAATAGTTTTAAAAGTCCTCCAAAAGTCTGTAATAGAGTTAATAACCAGTGCTATATGCATTTTTGGGCCATAAAGAACGAAGAGGCACGGGATTTTACACGTACACGATGGGATAAATACAGAAACACCATCACACGATGGCTTGGCTTGAAGGGTGAGAGTCAGTCAATGGCAGAAACGTACAAACACTGCATAGATATAGAGTTTGAGAATGTTCCCGAAGACGCTGGGTTTCACTCCACTTGCTACAGGCGTTTTATAGATAAAAGGCGATTGGAATTGGCCGAGAAACGGGTCGCACGTGAGCGTTATGAAGCTCAAGATGCGGACGGAGGCGAGGCTGTGCCGTCGTGTACTACCGCCACCTCAAGGGAAGCTCCAAGGAAGAAACTTCGGTCCAGGACGGGCATGCCAGTACCCTGTGCTGGTCCTGTGCTTCCTGCCTTGTGCATTATTTGCAAGAAACCGGACAAGTACATCACTGTACATCACAAACGCCAGAAGGAACATCTGTCACAGGCAGAGACGTTGTCAGCAGGTAGGTAAACACAAATTGGCCTACACACACACTGGTAGAATTTTAGAGTAGTATTGATTTCTCTATGAAAAATTGAAAGGTTAAATGTGAGATAAATATTTATGTAGACAGGCAGGCCCTCACCATCCTCACACACACACTCATTGACTTATCCTTTTGTTATTTCAAGGCCAGTTGCAGAAAGCTGCCGAGATGAAACAAGACACTAGCATTCTTCTGCATATTCAAGACAAAGACTGCGTGTCTCTGGAGGTGCGATACCACAAGTCCTGTTACAAACAGTACATCGAGTTCTTGAGAAAGTCTACTGCAACCCCAGAGGAAAAACAGTGAGTTATTATATTGCATTTTCAATTCATAATTGCATAACAATAACATTACACAAGTAAACATTGACTATCTACATAGTCTCTGTATATTGTCTGTTTGTCTATAGACACAATCATCACTGCACAACTCCTGGCACAGTAACTCAATGTATTTCAACCACTTGCAATCAGATGTATTTTTGTTCTGATTCATGTGTTTTCTTTTCAGAAATGAGCCAACCTTTGATGCCAGCTACAAGATATTCTGTGAGACGATCATCCGCCAAATAATAATTGTAAACCAAGAGGTGCTGAAAATGACCCAGCTAAGAAGGATCTTTTCAAATCTGGTGAAAAAACATGAAGGTCTTGATGCTTCAAACTACAGGTAATTGCAATACCATTAGTTTCTTAGGCAGCTTAAGCTAAATTGGTTTTCAATGTGAATATATATTTATTTATATCCTTCTGATCATCTTTCACTGTATTTGTATGTTGCAGGCAGGATAAATTGAAGAGGAGGTTGACCAGTGATTTCCCCCAGCTGGTGTTTCACGTCCCCACCAAGCGTAACATCTGTGAGCTGGTTTTTGTTGAGACACTGTTGGCAGATAAGCTGATAGACAGGCTACCTCATCCATCAGGCACAGAAACAACAGAGTCTACGGAGGTAAGCCAAACTGACAGTGAGAGTGAAAACCCCCGAAGTACAACAGCTGGTCAGAAAACCCCAGAGGACATAAGGACACTTTATAGTGCGGCATTGTTATTAAAGAGGCTTGTATCTGACTCTCCCAGTATGACGTGCCCGTGGTCCGCCCACGTCAGATGATTTAAATGTGACCGAAGCAAAATCTGTTGTGCCACTCGAACTGTACAATATGGTTTCCTGGATTATAGGTGCAACTGATGAACCAACACCAGACCATTATGTTGATATTGCAGATGATTTGAACCTGAAAGTATTATCTATTTGTCAAGACATTGTGTACCTTGCATCTATGGGCCGGAGGCAGACTCCTAAATCATTGTGTCTTGGTCTAACAGTTCGCCATTTAACAGGTTCATCACAAATTGTGTCACTTCTAAATAGACTGGGACATTGTGCATCATGGGACACAGTTGTGAGTCTAGACACTAGCCTTGCCCAACTTCAACTAGTAGAGGGCAGAGACAAAATACCAAAGGGATTCTCAAAGAAAGCTCCTACAACACTTGTGTGGGACAACATTGACTTTGGGGAGGAGACACTGTCAGGTCGTGGAACTACTCACCATACAAATGGGATTATGCTGCAAAATTCTGTCGTTGAGCCTGTGTCAGTAACAAACAGACAGCCACTACAGAAGGGAGTTTCCTCATTTAAAGCACCCCCTAGCATCCCTGTAGAACAGTACCATCAGTCTAAAAGACAAGGGCCACAGAACTTGCTTCATCATGAAAGTATTCCATTGCAGGCAGAAAAATACAGACTGAACACTCAGTCTGCTGCACAAACTGAACTGGCATATGTTTTTATGAAGTCCATAGATGCTGAAAGATGCACAGTCCCAAGCTGGACAGGCTTCCATACATTGCTTGAAGGTGAAAGCACTCTGCAAAAGTCAGCACTGTATTATCTTCCAGTCATTGAGGCTTCACCGACAGAGATGTCAACTGTCAACACAATCCTGAAGCGAAGTGTCCATATAGTGTTAGTTTTTGACCATATAGTGTTAGTTTTTGACCAAGCTATATATGCCAAAGCTCAGCAAATCCGCTGGAAGAACGATGACTTTACACAGCGTTTAGTGATTAGACTAGGTGAATTTCACACATGCATGTCCTACCTGGGTATTCTAGGAAAAAGGTTTGGAAATGCAGGACTGCAAGACATACTCATTGAGTCCGAAGTTGTTGCCCCAGGATCCATCAACGGGGTGATCAGTGGTCATCACTACAACCGCAGCATGAGGGCACACAAACTTCTGTATGAGAGTCTGCAGCGCATCAGATTTATCACCTTCTTAGACTCCTTGCCACCACAGGAGAGAGATGAGTATATAGATGTCATCAATGAGATCAAATGTGCATTCCCAGATAGAACAATGGATGTTTTGTGTGCAAATGAGAAGTTTGACAAAATGTGTTCAAAGTATGCAGACTTTGTGCAAAGGAAAAGTGCAGAAAACCCAACGTTTGCCTTCTGGAGTTCATACATCGACATGGTGCAGATACTCCTTCTGTTCGTGAGAGCAACACGAGAATCAGACTGGCAGCTTCACCTGTCAACAGTGCGCTTGATGATGAAATGGTTTTTTGCTTACGATCATGTCAATTATGCTAGGTATTTACCTTCATACTGGCTGGAAATGGTCAATTTGCCCATCACACATCCTTCTTGCCACAATGAGCTCAGTGTTAAAGGCCAGTGGACTGTCCAACGTCAAAGTGTCCATGGATTCGCCTCGATTGCTTGTGACCAGGCTATTGAGCAAACATGCAACAGAGATTCCAAGACAAAGGGTGGTTGGACAGGGATAACGCAGAATCGAGCTGCAGTGTATCGCTGGATATTGTCGCAACATGAAAGGGCTGCCATAGCAAGACAATGTGAGTCAATGGCAGGGAAATCTCCTGAAATACGGAAACAAAAAGACCTTGACAGCACACAAATTAATGCTGATGAAAAGGCTGTGACCAGAATCATTTCCACCCTTGATTCCATGCTGAACCCTTTTGATACATACCAAGATGGCATTGTGTGTCTTAGCTCTGGGAAAGTTGCAGCTGAAGAAATCAAGGAGGATTTGCTCGCAGCTCCAGAAAAGGGGGAAAATGCTGTCAAAGAGTTTATGGACCAAAGATTGTTATCACAATCAGTCGACATATTCACTCCCATAAAGGCACAAAAACTGAAGACCTTCAGTGACCAGGCAAAGACAAAGAAGAAATCTGTAGCAGGCAAGGAAGTGATTCTGCGTGCTGACAAGAAGCTATTCTCCAGACTACTCATCCTAGGTCAGAGTAGAAAGATCGATAGGAGGGAAATTCTGTCCTACTCCTTGGGAACTGTTTCATATCCTTTAGCCAGTGCTGATGGTTCACTTGCTAAAACAAACAAATCAGCTCTTATGGATTTGTTGGAGACCAAAGGTGGAGACTGCTTAGTTGACAAAGTTCCAGCAGATGGTGCTATTCTCTTTGATGGCATGGCAGTCATTCAAGCCATTCAGTCCAGACCAAGTACCTTCGGAGAGCTCGCCGAGACCATACTGCAGTACATAGTCAAGCTTGCTCTGCAGCACAAGTGTACACGGATAGACTTTGTGATTGACCAGTATCCGGAAATTAGTATAAAAAATTTAGAACGGTCACGTAGAGCTGGTGGCGGTACTCAACGGGTGCAAATCTATGGACGGGATCAGAAGGCACCAACACAATGGAAAAAGTTTCTATCAGAAGGAACAAACAAAGAGGCACTGGCAGAATTCCTCTATGTTGCATGGCAAGATGCTGATCTTACTGCTGTGGGCAAGGACTTCAGCTTGTACATAGCACATGGAGAACTATGTCACTGCGTGACTGTAATGGAAGGTCTACAAACTCTCAGTGCTATTGAAGATCTGACATGTGATCATGAGGAATGTGACACCAGGGTGTTTTTACATGCACAACATGCTGCACAGGAATATCAAACTGTAGTCATCAAGAGCCCTGATACTGATGTGGCAGTGATTGCTGTAAGTCTGCAGACAGATTTACCATGTAGGTTGTATTTTTTCACGGGAGTTGGCAACAGAACGAGGATCATTGACCTAGCTAAGGTGTCATCAGCTCTTGGCACCAGAGTGTGTTCGGCACTTATTGGGATCCATACCTTCTCCGGTTGTGACTCTACAAGTGCCTTTTATGGCAAGGGCAAAAGAAAGACATTTTCTGTTGCTTGTGAAAAATGAATACCTGACTGCCTTGACAAATACTTTGACTGCCTTTACAAATGCCACCTGTATGACCAGTCAGCAGCTGAAAATTTAACGTTCTGGCAGGCAGTCTATAATGGTTGCAATACTTTGCAAATCCCCAGTGGGACACCACCTTTGTATGACCAGTCAGTTAATATCCAGCTGTATAAATGGATTGTAAAGAAATGTAAACTGTAAGTCGCTCTGGATAAGAGCGTCTGCTAAATGCCTGTAATGTAATGTAATGTTCTGCATGGCATCATCAGCTTTGCCAGAACTATCCATTCCCCCCACAAGTGACGCCCTGTACCAACACTGCAAAAGGGCAAACTACCAAGCAGCAATAATGAGATCATCTCTTAAAGCTAAGATGTGTGCCCCATCACCTGCTGGCAATGGATGGCACCTTGAGGATGGGGACTTAACAGTGACCTGGATGACTAGAAATCCTGCCCCTGAAAGTGTGTTGCAAGTAGTCCACTGCAGTTGCAGGCAAGGCAAATGCGAGACAGGAAGATGTTCCTGTATGTCTGCAAGACTGTCTTGTACAGATTTATGTCGGTGCCAAAATTGTGCAAATGTTTTAAAAGAAAATGAGGAAAGAGCTACATGTGATGATACCTCTCCTGATAGTGATGGTGATGACTAAGAGACCTGGGAGATGTGGGGTGGGGGTGGGGTGTTTCTGATTTAGACTTGGACACTTTTTTTTTTCTTGCTTTGACACAGACTGTTCTAACTGTTCATAAAGATGATGGTTTTGTTGAGGTGTACTTTTGAATTTTATTTAAATCAAATAAACTTTTATTTAAACTTTTATTTAGATTAATTTAACATCACAAAATATCTCATCAGTGTACTTGTACAGTTTTGTGCATGTGTTGCTTCAGAACGGCATCTCTGTGTCATCAAACGTTCACCTTTGTTGCTTCTTCTTATCTCTGTAGCCCTCTCTCTGTTCCCTCTGTAATGTAGTCAAATTGTGCATTGTTATCGTTGAATGTCCATTACTTTGTCAAATCTCGGTCGACGTAGACCTCTGCCTACGGTTCTATATGTACTGTAGCTGTCAATGGCCTCACAGATGCTGCAAGAATAAAGTTGCAAGCAGAATCCTCAGCATATGATTTTCGTTTTTTATTCACATTCATTACATTACATTACATTACATTACATTACAGGCATTTAGCACATTCTTTTATCCAAAGCGACTTACAGTTAGTGCATTTAACGTAGGTAAGCAAGAGAACTGCTAGTCACTGGAAATCATAAGTACATCTCCCTACTAAACAAGCATCTAAGAGCATAACCAGTGCTGAGGTAAGTGCAAGAACAAATCTATCTTATCTGATAATTACATTTTGCGCAGGCAGTTAGCATTTGGGCAAAGATATCTCACATTCCGGGTCAAAAATATCGCATTTCGCATCGACATTTCAATGAAATTTCACCAGAAACAAAATAAAATGTTAAATTAACGTCCTGGATACCTTTTATTTAGTCCTGAACTTGCGATATATCATTTTGAACGCACTAAACACACTTTCGGAGGACTTTTGGCAGGATTTTCTTCGTCTTCGTTACTGCTTGTTAACGCTGTGGAGGCACACATCTTGGAAGCTAGTTCCGAAAAGCGGCCACCTTATTGGTCTAGCGCGATCACGTGACGGCCGCTTCACCACTCGTAAACAAACTATTGATTACGCCCGCGACGTCCTAGTGCCGAATTAAAACACTGATTATAAAATAACTGCAGGATTCCACAAGTAGAACTTTTTTTTTCTCGCTCAACACCAATAGATCTTTTTTATAAAGTAAAAAGTGTGTAGTCGGGTTTGATGGGAACGAGATTCGCTTTCTAGACACATTTTCGGCGTTCACCTTACGGCCTATTATACCTTCGCTCTGGCAGAGGTAAAAAGAGATCACAGACAGGTGGACACAATGACGTGGTAATTGCACGGATTAGTCTTTACAATTCGCTGCAATCAAACTAACGAGGACTCAAAATTAAGAATAACACGGCTAATCAAGATCCGTAATAGCAAAATAAGTACAAAGTAGACTACGCAAAGTTTACGAAACTACAGATAACTAACAGATCAGTCAAACTAACGCGGTAAACTCTAGCAAACCGAAAAATACTAAACACGCCAGATGTAAACAATCAGCGGATCAATTCAGAACACAGGCACACACTTTCACAGGCAAACACTTTCACAGGCAAAACAAGTGTCAATGGGAATTGGACCCAGGATAAATACTCTTACAGAAACAGTTCTAGTGTCTATGGATACAGTTTGAGTCCAGGAGGTTTTCTGGCAAGTGACGGGCAATTCAGGCAAGTCATCGAAAGAAATAACACTTTATGCAATTTTTGTTTGAGGTCCATACGAAGTGTTATTACATTATTTTTTATAGTAGAAATTCTACTACTGACACTTGCAATTATGTGCAAATATCTTGCAGGGTAGGGATGTTAACCCTCTGAGGTCTGTGCTAAGCTTTTAGATGTTTTTTGGTTTTGGCATGGTCTGATATTTATCTCAATTTCATCAATTTAACACACACTTACTCAAGTGTTTGATATTTTTATTTGAAGGACAATCACAGCTACATTTGTATGCCATCAATAGTTTGGTCAGTATATGCAGCTTGTAAATAGATCTACAAACACACAAGTTAAAAATAGTAAATGTTTCTGCTGTCACAAAAGTTGTGAAAGCACACACTAAACTATAGTGACGAATTGTTTTGCCAATGTGCGTTTGTTCATCAAGGTCTTGGTTATGTAAGGGTGTGAAAACAGTTTAGCACATCTGAGATCTAAATAGCTAAAAACCTGTTTTTATCAGAACTGGTCACATTTATTTCAGGCTGTGGGAGGGCTAAATGCTAAATACCTGAATATTCATTATTCATTGTCCACACCTCTAAGATCTGTCAGATGGGCCATCTCACTGGGCCATCAGTGTTATATTCTGAGTTCCTGTTCTGTTGTTTTTTGGTCTTTGTTTATTTTTCATTCAGTCCTTATTCATTATTCTTTATCCAGTATTGCATTTTCCCTGTTCTGTCACGTTCTGCTCCCTGTCTGTTCTTGTTCCGTTTATTTTGAGATCCACTCCTTGTCTTGTCATGCACTTCGGGAGTTTATACTTTTCGGGTTTTTTCCGCCTTTGCTTATTATCTTGTTTTCTTCCTTCTTACTTTCTAGATTGCACTTTGTATATATTAGGTAGATGTGTATAGTACTAATCAACTAATCGTTAGGGATTTAGATTAAGTTACTAACACGCGGAATAGCTTCAGAAAGTCAATGATAGGAGCGTGAGTGGGATGATGTCGACGGTTACCGCTTCTTTCAAAGCATCAAAGATCTCGTGCACAGCAGCATGGCCAAATGTCACGCTGGGATGATGGAGCAGGAGACCTTGTGCGGGGAGACGAAGCGCACTCTGCAGACCCTTCTGGTGAGGACGGCCTCTCTCCTGCTCTGGGCTCTCCTCAGCACTGTGTTGTGGCACAAGATTAGTGAGAATTATGCTCCAGCATGCCCAGAATAGGTAGCATGTCATAGCGATCTTTTGATTAATTCACTCATGGCGTTAAACTCTCAGCTTGTGCGTCGTTTGTTTGTTTGTTTGTTTGTTTGTTTTAGCTTCGTTACCTCAGGGTTTTAGTGTTTAATACGCTTCATGTTGACCCTTTTGACAAATGGAGGCTCCAAACATTCTTATGAAATGGGAGGTTTCTTAAGTCAGTGAGTCTTGTTGAGGTACTGCCAACGTTCAAAATTGCAGCTTTATTTACAATTCACTGTTATGTACTGTATAGGCTGCATTTAGTAGCCTAATAAACAAACAACTAATAAACAAAACTTTTCTCTCTGTCTAGCATCCTGCAAAACGTATTATGAGACTATTCGAAAGACTTACAGGATGAATCAAGAAGAGAATTTACAGAAGAAAGAGGAGGACATGATCGCTGCTCGCAGGAGGCAAAGGAGGAGAAGAGTAAGTCTAAACATAATTCCCCAGTAGTTCTTAGACTTTTTCCAAAATGTTATGTTTTCAGTGGTCTAAAAATTAAGTTTTCATGTGTGTTTATTCCTGTGTTTTGCAGCTGATCTTCAAACTGAGGAAGAGCGTGCCATTTGGACGACTGTAACAGTGGATATGGTGTCTGATGAGGAGGACGCCATCTTGGATGGAAAGCCAGTGTGGATTGTCCGGCCTCCAGAGCGTAGCACAGAGTTGTCTGAACTGTGTGGGGTTCTACAGAAAAGACTGGACGCAAACCAAAAATATGTACTGACTCACCATGCAAGAGTTGGTGCAGAAAGAATTGACCATTGATCAACATTGATCCCAGGACAATTACACAAGATTTGAATCACAAAGGATCTGCCCGTTGTACCAGCAGCCATCAAACTACAACAATGAACTCTGAAACCCCCCCCCTCCACCAGACTAAACCATCTCCCCCATGCTCTGGGGACGTGTCACTCTCTACAGCTGTGCCTACCCTAAATTTTTGCACATTTCAATGTTGCCCTGATTGCTGCTATTTTTATTCTTGTATATTAGTATTTTTAGTATTTCAGCACACTGCTGTTTTTTTGTATTTGCATACCTTCTCCCCCTTCGTGCCTACTTTTTATTTTTATTTTCCTTTGCATGCTTCACTTGTTTATTGCTATTAGATTATGTATCCCCCCTCCCCTTTTTACTTTAGAATCTAATTGATTCTTATCACAATTGGTAGTTGTGACATTATCACATCATTTGTGAGTGATTTTTGCTCTGCTCTCTTACACAGCTATGGAGCACGGGGTCTGCCCCATCTGGAGACCCTGCAGTTTTTCTTTGCATGTTTATTGTTATGTGTATATTCATGCTTTTTCTGCTGTTTAGAGTTTTTGTGTAATAAAAGCATCTAATTCATTTTCGTTTGTCAGACTATATAATCTACCTATGAACAGCAATACCACAACAACCAATAATAAGAATAATTATTAATAATGAACATAATTATTAATAATAATAAGGAGGGGGGATTTTAGAGGCCCATTGGTCCACGCTGGGCCAATAAGGAGGGGTTTTAGAGGAGGGGCAAGGCATTGTGCATCCAATCCAAGATAAGAGTCTTGAATACGTTTGACCAATTGGAGACCTAAGTGAGGCTAGGTCTGCAATGCAAGCAGCCACATTGGTCCACGCTGGTCCAATAAGGAGTGGTTTTAGAGGAGGGGCAAGGCATTGTGCATCCAATCCAAGATAAGAGTCTTGAATACTTTTGACCAATTGGGTCTAGGTGAGCCAAGCAGCCACAGGGGATTATTCACCATGGCAACTGGCTGAAGGTGTGAAACTGCTGGAGCCAGGTGTTAAAATGCTAAACAACCCGAACGCGTGACATATGCCCGTCACCCAGATATCCCAGAGTATCAGCAAAGATCCAGCCAGTCTACAGGAAATACACCTACGGGAGAACCCACCTTTTCATGCAGTGACACACAGGGGGAAAAAGGTCCACACTCCAATCAGCTTTTAAAAGCATGACACAAGACGTTTAGATTAGTTTGATTTCCGGCTCTACTGTGTGACAAGTCATCTCTAAACCACCCAAAAATCCAACTTCCACAGTTTTAATGACACGGCGCTTTCCATTGGCGGCAACGAGACAGCCTTCCCTCCCGCTGTCTGAAACTCAGAATCTATCACCGTCTTCCAGTCCCATCTTCTAACTCACCTTTTCACCCCCTGGCCTATGAGTACATTTAATGTATTATTATGAGTATGAAGTTGTAATAACCGCTCGTGAGCACACCTGTTCCTCAGGCTCCTCTGTGATGGTGTCGCACGCTGTCAGAGACTCCTGCAGCACTGTTGCGCGCCGCGGATCGCCAGAGGGAGTTTGCTAACCGTCGTCGACGGGCTGCTCCATCAGATAACTAACAGATCAGTCAAACTAACGCGGTAAACTCTAGCAAACCGAAAAATACTAAACACGCCAGATGTAAACAATCAGCGGATCAATTCAGAACACAGGCAAACACTTTCTGGTTCCTTGACAAGCTGGAAGCTCCTTATACCTTCGCTCTGACAGAGGTAAAAAGAGATCACAGACAGGTGGACACAATGACGTGGTAATTGCACGGATTAGTCTTTACAATTCGCTGCAATCAAACTAACGAGGACTCAAAATTAAGAATAACACGGCTAATCAAGATCCGTAATAGCAAAATAAGTACAAAGTAGACTACGCAAAGTTTACGAAACTACAGATAACTAACAGATCAGTCAAACTAACGCGGTAAACTCTAGCAAACCGAAAAATACTAAACACGCCAGATGTAAACAATCAGCGGATCAATTCAGAACACAGGCAAACACTTTCACAGGCAAACACTTTCACAGGCAAAACAAGTGTCAATGGGAATTGGACCCAGGATAAATACTCTTACAGAAACAGTTCTAGTGTCTATGGATACAGTTTGAGTGCAGGAGGTTTTCTGGCAAGTGACGGGCAATTCAGGCAAGTCATCGAAAGAAATAACACTTTATGCAATTTTTGTTTGAGGTCCATACGAAGTGTTATTACATTATTTTTATAGTAGAAATTCTACTACTGACACTTGCAATTATGTGCAAATATCTTGCAGGGTAGGGATGTTAACCCTCTGAGGTCCGTGCTAAGCTTTTAGATGTTTTTTGATTTTGGCATGGTCTGATATTTATCTCAATTTCATCAATTTAACACACACTTACTCAAGTGTTTGATATTTTTATTTGAAGGACAATCACAGCTACATTTGTATGCCATCAATAGTTTGGTCAGTATCATATGCAGCTTGTAAATAGATCTACAAACACACAAGTTAAAAATAGTAAATGTTTCTGCTGTCACAAAAGTTGTGAAAGCACACACTAAACTATAGTGACGAATTGTTTTGCCAATGTGCGTTTGTTCATCAAGGTCTTGGTTATGTAAGGGTGTGAAAACAGTTTAGCACATCTGAGATCTAAATAGCTAAAAACCTGTTTTTATCAGAACTGGTCACATTTATTTCAGGCTGTGGGAGGGCTAAATGCTAAATACCTGAATATTCATTATTCATTGTCCACACCTCTAAGATCTGTCAGATGGGCCATCTCACTGGGCCATCAGTGTTATATTCTGAGTTCCTGTTCTGTTGTTTTTTGGTCTTTGTTTATTTTTCATTCAGTCCTTATTCATTATTCTTTATCCAGTATTGCATTTTCCCTGTTCTGTCACGTTCTGCTCCCTGTCTGTTCTTGTTCCGTTTATTTCGAGATCCACTCCTTGTCTTGTCATGCACTTCGGGAGTTTATACTTTTCGGGTTTTTTCCGCCTTCGCTTATTATCTCGTTTTCTTCCTTCTTACTTTCTAGATTGCACTTTGTATATATTAGGTAGATGTGTATAGTACTAACCAACTAATCTGCTAACGTTAGGGATTTAGATTAAGTTACTAACACGCGGAATGGTTGTGACATCGCCTCCTGTCTCGTGTGAACGGATCTGAGAAACGGCTGGCAGTGTAGTGTAATGGTTAGGGAGCTGGGCTTGTAACTCAGAGGTTGCAGGTTCAATCCCCAGGTGGGGCACTGCTGTTGTACCCTTGAGCAAGGTACTTAACCTGAACTGCTTCAGTGAAATATCCAGCTGTATAAATGGATTGTATGTAAAGAAATGTAAACTGTGTAAGTCGCTCTGGATAAGAGCGTCTGCTAAATGCCTAAAATGTCAATAGTTTGGTCTCAATCCGTCTCTCTCTCTCCCCAGCGGAGCTTCAGAAAGTCAATGATAGGAGCGTGAGTGGGATGATGTCGACGGTTACCGCTTCTTTCAAAGGCATCAAAGATCTCGTGCACAGCAGCATGGCCAAATGTCACGCTGGGATGATGGAGCAGGAGACCTTGTGCGGGAGACGAAGCGCACTCTGCAGACCCTTCTGGTGAGGACGGCCTCTCTCCTGCTCTGGGCTCTCCTCAGCACTGTGTTGTGGCACAAGATTAGTGAGAATTATGCTCCAGCATGCCCAGAATAGGTAGCATGTCATAGCGATCTTTTGATTAATTCACTCATGGCGTTAAACTCTCAGCTTGTGCGTCGTTTGTTTGTTTGTTTGTTTGTTTGTTTTAGCTTCGTTACCTCAGGGTTTTAGTGTTTAATACGCTTCATGTTGACCCTTTTGACAAATGGAGGCTCCAAACATTCTTATGAAATGGGAGGTTTCTTAAGTCAGTGAGCCTTGTTGAGGTACTGCCAACGTTCAAAATTGCAGCTTTATTTACAATTCACTGTTATGTACTGTATAGGCTGCATTTAGTAGCCTAATAAACAAACAACTAATAAACAAAACTTTTCTCTCTGTCTAGCATCCTGCAAAACGTATTATGAGACTATTCGAAAGACTTACAGGATGAATCAAGAAGAGAATTTACAGAAGAAAGAGGAGGACATGATCGCTGCTCGCAGGAGGCAAAGGAGGAGAAGAGTAAGTCGAAACATAATTCCCCAGTAGTTCTTAGACTTTTTCCAAAATGTTATGTTTTCAGTGGTCTAAAAATTAAGTTTTCATGTGTGTTTATTCCTGTGTTTTGCAGCTGATCTTCAAACTGAGGAAGAGCGTGCCATTTGGACGACTGTAACAGTGGATATGGTGTCTGATGAGGAGGACGCCATCTTGGATGGAAAGCCAGTGTGGATTGTCCGGCCTCCAGAGCGTAGCACAGAGTTGTCTGAACTGTGTGGGGTTCTACAGAAAAGACTGGACGCAAACCAAAAATATGTACTGACTCACCATGCAAGAGTTGGTGCAGAAAGAATTGACCATTGATCAACATTGATCCCAGGACAATTACACAAGATTTGAATCACAAAGGATCTGCCCGTTGTACCAGCAGCCATCAAACTACAACAATGAACTCTGAAACCCCCTCCACCAGACTAAACCATCTCCCCATGCTCTGGGGACGTGTCACTCTCTACAGCTGTGCCTACCTAAATTTTTGCACATTTCAATGTTGCCCTGATTGCTGCTATTTTTATTCTTGTATATTAGTATTTTTAGTATTTCAGCACACTGCTGTTTTTTGTATTTGCATACCTTCTCCCCCTTCGTGCCTACTTTTTATTTTTATTTTCCTTTGCATGCTTCACTTGTTTATTGCTATTAGATTATGTATCCCCCCCTCCCCTTTTTACTTTAGAATCTAATTGATTCTTATCACAATTGGTAGTTGTGACATTATCACATCATTTGTGAGTGATTTTTGCTCTGCTCTCTTACACAGCTATGGAGCACGGGGTCTGCCCCATCTGGAGACCCTGCAGTTTTTCTTTGCATGTTTATTGTTATGTGTATATTCATGCTTTTTCTGCTGTTTAGAGTTTTTGTGTAATAAAAGCATCTAATTCATTTTCGTTTGTCAGACTATATAATCTACCTATGAACAGCAATACCACAACAACCAATAATAAGAATAATTATTAATAATGAACATAATTATTAATAATAATAAGGAGGGGGGATTTTAGAGGCCCATTGGTCCACGCTGGGCCAATAAGGAGGGGTTTTAGAGGAGGGGCAAGGCATTGTGCATCCAATCCAAGATAAGAGTCTTGAATACGTTTGACCAATTGGAGACCTAAGTGAGGCTAGGTCTGCAATGCAAGCAGCCACATTGGTCCACGCTGGTCCAATAAGGAGTGGTTTTAGAGGAGGGGCAAGGCATTGTGCATCCAATCCAAGATAAGAGTCTTGAATACTTTTGACCAATTGGGTCTAGGTGAGCCAAGCAGCCACAGGGGATTATTCACCATGGCAACTGGCTGAAGGTGTGAAACTGCTGGAGCCAGGTGTTAAAATGCTAAACAACCCGAACGCGTGACATATGCCCGTCACCCAGATATCCCAGAGTATCAGCAAAGATCCAGCCAGTCTACAGGAAATACACCTACGGGAGAACCCACCTTTTCATGCAGTGACACACAGGGGGAAAAAGGTCCACACTCCAATCAGCTTTTAAAAGCATGACACAAGACGTTTAGATTAGTTTGATTTCCGGCTCTACTGTGTGACAAGTCATCTCTAAACCACCCAAAAATCCAACTTCCACAGTTTTAATGACACGGCGCTTTCCATTGGCGGCAACGAGACAGCCTTCCCTCCCGCTGTCTGAAACTCAGAATCTATCACCGTCTTCCAGTCCCATCTTCTAACTCACCTTTTCACCCCTGGCCTATGAGTACATTTAATGTATTATTATGAGTATGAAGTTGTAATAACCGCTCGTGAGCACACCTGTTCCTCAGGCTCCTCTGTGATGGTGTCGCACGCTGTCAGAGACTCCTGCAGCACTGTTGCGCGCCGCGGATCGCCAGAGGGAGTTTGCTAACCGTCGTCCGACGGGCTGCTCCATCAGATAACTAACAGATCAGTCAAACTAACGCGGTAAACTCTAGCAAACCGAAAAATACTAAACACGCCAGATGTAAACAATCAGCGGATCAATTCAGAACACAGGCAAACACTTTCTGGTTCCTTGACAAGCTGGAAGCTCCTTATACCTTCGCTCTGACAGAGGTAAAAAGAGATCACAGACAGGTGGACACAATGACGTGGTAATTGCACGGATTAGTCTTTACACCGCTGCAATCAAACTAACGAGGACTCAAAATTAAGAATAACACGGCTAATCAAGATCCGTAATAGCAAAATAAGTACAAAGTAGACTACGCAAAGTTTACGAAACTACAGATAACTAACAGATCAGTCAAACTAACGCGGTAAACTCTAGCAAACCGAAAAAAATACTAAACACGCCAGATGTAAACAATCAGCGGATCAATTCAGAACACAGGCAAACACTTTCACAGGCAAACACTTTCACAGGCAAAACAAGTGTCAATGGGAATTGGACCCAGGATAAATACTCTTACAGAAACAGTTCTAGTGTCTATGGATACAGTTTGAGTGCAGGAGGTTTTCTGGCAAGTGACGGGCAATTCAGGCAAGTCATCGAAAGAAATAACACTTTATGCAATTTTTGTTTGAGGTCCATACGAAGTGTTATTACATTATTTTTATAGTAGAAATTCTACTACTGACACTTGCAATTATGTGCAAATATCTTGCAGGGTAGGGATGTTAACCCTCTGAGGTCCGTGCTAAGCTTTTAGATGTTTTTTGATTTTGGCATGGTCTGATATTTATCTCAATTTCATCAATTTAACACACACTTACTCAAGTGTTTGATATTTTTATTTGAAGGACAATCACAGCTACATTTGTATGCCATCAATAGTTTGGTCAGTATCATATGCAGCTTGTAAATAGATCTACAAACACACAAGTTAAAAATAGTAAATGTTTCTGCTGTCACAAAAGTTGTGAAAGCACACACTAAACTATAGTGACGAATTGTTTTGCCAATGTGCGTTTGTTCATCAAGGTCTTGGTTATGTAAGGGTGTGAAAACAGTTTAGCACATCTGAGATCTAAATAGCTAAAAACCTGTTTTTATCAGAACTGGTCACATTTATTTCAGGCTGTGGGAGGGCTAAATGCTAAATACCTGAATATTCATTATTCATTGTCCACACCTCTAAGATCTGTCAGATGGGCCATCTCACTGGGCCATCAGTGTTATATTCTGAGTTCCTGTTCTGTTGTTTTTTGGTCTTTGTTTATTTTTCATTCAGTCCTTATTCATTATTCTTTATCCAGTATTGCATTTTCCCTGTTCTGTCACGTTCTGCTCCCTGTCTGTTCTTGTTCCGTTTATTTCGAGATCCACTCCTTGTCTTGTCATGCACTTCGGGAGTTTATACTTTTCGGGTTTTTTTTCCGCCTTCGCTTATTATCTCGTTTTCTTCCTTCTTACTTTCTAGATTGCACTTTGTATATATTAGGTAGATGTGTATAGTACTAACCAACTAATCTGCTAACGTTAGGATTTAGATTAAGTTACTAACACGCGGAATGGTTGTGACATCGCCTCCTGTCTCGTGTGAACGGATCTGAGAAACGGCTGGCAGTGTAGTGTAATGGTTAGGAGCTGGGCTTGTAACTCAGAGGTTGCAGGTTCAATCCCCAGGTGGGGCACTGCTGTTGTACCCTTGAGCAAGGTACTTAACCTGAACTGCTTCAGTGAAATATCCAGCTGTATAAATGGATTGTATGTAAAGAAATGTAAACTGTGTAAGTCGCTCTGGATAAGAGCGTCTGCTAAATGCCTAAAATGTCAATAGTTTGGTCTCAACTCTCTCTCTCTCCCCAGCTTCAGAAAGTCAATGATAGGAGCGTGAGTGGGATGATGTCGACGGTTACCGCTTCTTTTCAAAGGCATCAAAGATCTCGTGCACAGCAGCATGGCCAAATGTCACGCTGGGATGATGGAGCAGGAGACCTTGTGCGGGAGACGAAGCGCACTCTGCAGACCCTTCTGGTGAGGACGGCCTCTCTCCTGCTCTGGGCTCTCCTCAGCACTGTGTTGTGGCACAAGATTAGTGAGAATTATGCTCCAGCATGCCCAGAATAGGTAGCATGTCATAGCGATCTTTTGATTAATTCACTCATGGCGTTAAACTCTCAGCTTGTGCGTCGTTTGTTTGTTTGTTTGTTTGTTTGTTTTAGCTTCGTTACCTCAGGGTTTTAGTGTTTAATACGCTTCATGTTGACCCTTTTGACAAATGGAGGCTCCAAACATTCTTATGAAATGGGAGGTTTCTTAAGTCAGTGAGCCTTGTTGAGGTACTGCCAACGTTCAAAATTGCAGCTTTATTTACAATTCACTGTTATGTACTGTATAGGCTGCATTTAGTAGCCTAATAAACAAACAACTAATAAACAAAACTTTTCTCTCTGTCTAGCATCCTGCAAAACGTATTATGAGACTATTCGAAAGACTTACAGGATGAATCAAGAAGAGAATTTACAGAAGAAAGAGGGAGGACATGATCGCTGCTCGCAGGAGGCAAAGGAGGAGAAGAGTAAGTCGAAACATAATTCCCCAGTAGTTCTTAGACTTTTTCCAAAATGTTATGTTTTCAGTGGTCTAAAAATTAAGTTTTCATGTGTGTTTATTCCTGTGTTTTGCAGCTGATCTTCAAACTGAGGAAGAGCGTGCCATTTGGACGACTGTAACAGTGGATATGGTGTCTGATGAGGAGGACGCCATCTTGGATGGAAAGCCAGTGTGGATTGTCCGGCCTCCAGAGCGTAGCACAGAGTTGTCTGAACTGTGTGGGTTCTACAGAAAAGACTGGACGCAAACCAAAAATATGTACTGACTCACCATGCAAGAGTTGGTGCAGAAAGAATTGACCATTGATCAACATTGATCCCAGGACAATTACACAAGATTTGAATCACAAAGGATCTGCCCGTTGTACCAGCAGCCATCAAACTACAA
>JAINUG010000865.1:0-5000 GCA_029706075.1 Aldrovandia affinis
AAATAAAAATAAATTAATGTTAATAATAATAATAATAATAATAATAATAATAAATTTGACAAAAAAACTATATAAATATATATATAAAGGAAAAAAACTATATATAAAATATATATATAAAAAAAAATTGACAAAAATTTGACAAAAAACAACATATAAAATAAATATATAAAGGAAAAAAATATATATTAAAAAATATTTACAAAATATTTTTAATATTAATTTATTTTATTTTTTGTCAAAATTTTTTTCAATTTTCTTTTTATATATATATATTTTTCCTTTATATATATATTTTATATATATTTTTTTTGTCAATTTTTTTTTAATATATTTTTTTCCTTTATATATATATTTTATATGTTGTTTATTTGTCACATTATTTGTCAATTTTCTTTTTATATATATATTTTTTCCTTTATATATATATTTGATATATATTTTTTTTGTCAATTTTTTTTTTGTAAATATTTTTTTAATATATATTTTTTCCTTTATATATATATTATATATTTTTTTGTCAAATTTATTATTATTATTATTAATAATAATAATAATAATATTATTAATATTTTTAACATTCATTTATTTTTATTTTTAGTCAAATTTTTGTCAATATATATATTTTCCTTTATATATTATATATTATATATATTTTTTGGTCAAATTTATTATTATTATTATATTAATAATAATAATAATTATTATTATTAATATTTTTAACATTAATTTATTTTTATTTTTGTCAAATTTTCCTTTATATATATATTATATATCTTGTTTTTTTGTCAAATTCTTTTAATATATATTTTTTTCCTTTATATATATATTATATATTTATTTTTTTGGTCAAATTTATTATTATTATTATTATTAATAATAATAATAATTATTATTATTAATATTTTTAATATTAATTTATTTTTATTTTTGTCAAAAAAAAAATTTCAATTTTCTTTTTATATATATTTATTTTTTTCCTTATTCATTCCTATATCATTTTTTTGTCAATTTTGTTTGTAAATATTTTTAATATATATTTTTTTCCTTATATATATATTTTATATGTTGTTTTTTGTCACTTTTTTTGTCAATTTTCTTTTTATATATATATATATATTTTTTTTTTCCTTTATATATATATTTTATATATTTTTTTTTCATTTATATATTTTGTCTTCACATTAAATAAAACAATGTAGGCTGTTTGTAACATCTTTTGGTAAAATCATGTTTTCAATATTCAACAATTGTCTAGATTGCAATAAAACAGTAGTGCAATTGTCAGGAGTGTAGTAGGGTGGAACCAAATGCAGGCGCGAAAGAGACCCAAAATACGGAAATATGTTTATGGTATTTATTTTCCACAAACGTAAGCAAAACAATGTCTGTGGCGACACGCAAATAACTAACCAAACAAACCAAAATGATAAACGAACTGGAACAAACAAAGCTAGCTAAGCAGCAAATCCAAAACGTAATCCAAAACACGGATTTAACTAAACAGAGGAACTATAATTGCTTCAAATCAGCCATGATGAAGTGGGGCTTGGCAGACAGTGCAGCATGCGAGTGCGGCGAGCCTGAGCAGTCTGCAGAGCACATCATTAACACCTGCCCCCTGTACAGACCACCTTCGGAGGCCAGCCTCTTCCAAGTGGGACCAGAGACAAGGCGTGGCTACACGATACTGAGTTGGACATTTGAGGATGATACACGAAAGAAGAAGAAGAAGGAACTATAATATTGAACAAAAACAAGAATCAACTTTATCGTAAATTTCTGATTGCCGGTCGAATCGCCCTCTGTTGTTGTGAATGAATATTTACGCTAAAAAATTTTGGGGCGCGAATATAAAAGGATGCGATTTTTTCAGACTTTTTTCTAGGAAAAAACGGTACATAAAGCGCACCGGATTATAAGGCGCACTGTCGATTTTTGAGAAAATTAAAGGCTTTTAAGTGCGCCTTATAGTGCGAAAACTACGGTATATATATTTTTTTCCTTTATATATATATTTTATATATTTATTTTTTTGTCCAATTTTTTTGTAAATATTTTTTAATATATATATATTTTTCCTTTATATATATATTATATATTTTTTGTCAAATTTATTATTATTAATATTATTAATAATAATTATTATTATTATTAATATTTTTAATATTAATTTATTTTTTTTTTTGTCAAAAAATAATTTCAATTTTCTTTTTTATATATATTTATTTTTTTCCTTTATTATATATTTTATATTTTTTTTTGTCAATTTTTTTGTAAATATTTTTTTAATATATATTTTTTTCCTTTATATATATATATTTTATATGTTGTTTTTTTGTCAATTTTTTTGTAATTTTTTTTTTATATATATTTTTATATATATTTTTTTTTCCTTTATATATATATTTTACATATATATTTTTTCTCAAATTTATTATTATTATTATTATTATTAAATATATATTTATATATATTTTTCATTTATATATTTTGTCTTCACATTAAATAAAACAATGTAGGCTGTTTGTAACATCTTTTTAAAATCATGTTTTCAATATTCAATTGTCTAGATTGCAATAAAAACAGTAGTGCAATTGTCAGGAGTGTAGTAGGGTGGAACCAAATGCAGGCGCGAAGAGACCCAAAATACGGAAATATGTTTATGGTATTTATTTTCCACAAACGTAAGCAAAACAATGTCTGTGGCGACACGCAAAATAACTAACCAAACAAACCAAAATGATAAACGAACTGGAACAAACAAAGCTAGCTAAGCAGCAAATCCAAACGTAATCCAAAACACGGATTTAACTAAACAGAGGAACTATAATTGCTTCAAATCAGCCATGATGAAGTGGGGCTTGGCAGACAGTGCAGCATGCGAGTGCGGCGAGCCTGAGCAGTCTGCAGAGCACATCATTAACACCTGCCCCCTGTACAGACCACCTTCGGAGGCCAGCCTCTTCCAAGTGGGACCAGAGACAAGGCGTGGCTACACGATACTGAGTTGGACATTTGAGGATGATACACGAAAGAAGAAGAAGAAGGAACTATAATATTGAACAAAAAACAAGAATCAACTTTATCGTAAATTTCTGATTGCGGTCGAATCGCCCTCTGTTGTTGTGAATGAATATTTAAAAAAATTTTGGGGCGCGAATATAAAAGGATGCGATTTTTCAGACTTTTTCTAGGAAAAACGGTACATAAAGCGCACCGGATTATAAGGCGCACTGTCGATTTTTGAGAAAATTAAAGGCTTTTAAGTGCGCCTTATAGTGCGAAACTACGGTATATATATTTTTTCCTTTATATATATATTTTATATATTTATTTTTTTTGTCAATTTTTTTGTAAATATTTTTTTAATATATATATTTTTTCCTTTATATATATATTATATATTTTTGTCAAATTTATTATTATTAATATTATTAGTAATAATTATTATTATTATTAATTAATATTAATTTATTTTTTTTTTCAAAAAATAATTTCAATTTTCTTTTTATATATATTTATTTTTTTCCTTTTATATATATATTTTATATTTTTTTGTCAATTTTTTTGTAAATATTTTTTAATATATATTTTTTTCCTTTTATATATATATTTTTATATGTTTGTTTTTGTCAATTTTTTTGTAATTTTTTTAATATATATATTTTTATATATAGTTTTTTTTTCCTTTATATATATATTTTACATATATATTTTTCTCAAATTTATTATTATTATTATTATTAATAATAATTATTAATATTTTAACATTAATTTATTTTTATTTTTTGTCAAATATATATTTATATATATATTTTTTCCTTTATATATATATATTATATATATTTATTTTTTTGTCAAATTTTTTTGTAAATATTTTTTTAATATATATATTTTCCTTTATATATATATTATATATATATTTTTTTTGTCAAATTTATTATTATTAATATTTTTAATATTAATTTATTTGTATTTTTTGTCAATTTTTTTCAATTTTCTTTTTTAATATATATTTATTTTTTTCCTTTTTATATATATTTTATATATATATATTTTTTGTCAATTTGTTTTGTAAATATTTTTTTATATATTTTTTTCCTTTATATATATATTTTATATATTTTTTTTTTTTGTCAAATTTTTTTGTAAATATGTTTTTAATATATATATTTTTCCTTCATATATATATTATATATATATATTTTTTTGTCAAATGTATTATTATTATTATTATTTTTAATATTAATTTATTTTTATTTTTTGTCAAATTTTTTTTTTCAATTTTTCTTTTTATATATATTTACTTTTTTTCCTTTATATATATATTTTTATATATTTTTTTTTTTTGTCTATTTTTTTGGGAATATTTTTAATATATATTTTTTTCCTTTATATACATATTTTATATGTTGTTTTTTTGTCAATTTTTTTGTCAATTTTTTAAATATATATATTTTTATATATAGTTTTTTTTTCCTTTATATATATATTTTCTAGTTTTTTTGGTCAAATTTATTATTATTATTATTATTATTATTAATAATAATAATAATTAATATTTTTAACATTAATTTATTTGTATTTTTTGTCAAATTTTCCTTTATATATATGTTATATGTTGTTTTTGTCAAATTTTTTAATATATATTTTTTTCTTTAAATATATATTATATATATTTTTTTTGTCAAATTTATTATTATTATTATTATTATTATTATTATTATTATTAATAATAATAATTATTAATATTTTTAACATTAATTTATTTGTATTTTTGTCAATTTTTTTGTAAATATTTTTTATATATATTTATTTCCTTTATATATATTATATTTTTTTTTTTGTCAAATTTATTATTATTATTATTATTATTAATAATAATAATTATTAATATTTTTAACATTAATTTATTTGTATTTTTGTCAATGTATTTTTTTTCCTTTATATATATATTTTATATATATTTTTTTTTGTCAATTTATTTTGTAAATATT
>JAINUG010000865.1:10000-46282 GCA_029706075.1 Aldrovandia affinis
GTAATGTTTGGATTGGCTTACCACTAAGGATCCTATTAGAAACGATACTGGACATCCACACTACATCCACATACTGCATTTCTCTATTAAACTGAACTGCGCTGACTGAACGAACTGAATAACTGTTCTCACAGTCAGTACGCTAACACAGCACACTGGCACAGTACAAAGAACGAATCTGTGACTGTATTTTACTGCTTTCTTAAACGCTCTCTAAAGACGAACGCAAGCATTGACACTCAGATGTGAGATTCCCTGAAACGTAAAGGTAAACGTGAAAAGTAAAATAAATAAATAAAAGATGATAACATGCCATATTATTGTCATTGTGTGAGTACAATAAAGAGGGCACACTGCAGTGAATCGTTCAGTTCAACTTGTAAAAATACAATCTGTATGTGTAACAACACACTTTGCAAATGCCTCAAAACTGGCAAGAAAAAAAATCAATCTGTCAGTGAAATATCAAGGCAGGCATTGTTCACCAATCAGGAGAGGTCTCTGCCAAGCCAATCAGGATTATCCCTGCTATCTTGACCTTGTAAACTGTGACTATGTGAATGCCGCTCCCACATCCTAAGCAGAAATATACAGTAACGGTTCAGAGAGGAACTAACTAACTAAATATAACTATTTAGCTCATTCTGAAATCAGGTGCCCTCTTGGTAACATTGCCTACTAAAGATTTGGAACATAGAACCTAATAAGTATTTTAATAATTTTACAATCTACTGTGACTGAATTTTCAGATAACAAAAAGTCCAGTTCCAGGACATTAATGTCTGACTCAGTCATCTCTAACACTCGGTTGAAGTATGTAAAAAATACAAAAATATATACAGTGGGGAAAATAAGTATTTCACCCCCTGCTGATTTTGTGAGTTTGCCCCCTTACAAAGAAAGGAACGGAACGGTCGGTCTATAAATTTCATGGTAGGTTCATCTTAACAGTGAGAGACATAATATTTTTTTTAAATCCCAGAAAATCACATTATATGAATTTTAAACATTTATTTGTGTTTTATTGAGGAAAATAAGTATTTCACCCCCTAGCAAAACAGCAAGAATTCTGGCTCCCACAGACCGGTTATGTGACCAGGAGGCACACAGATTAGTCCTCTTACTTAATTAGTACTCCTAATTAAGTACTCGTTACCTGTATAAAAGACAACTGTCCACAGAATCAATCAATGAATCAGATTCCAACCTCTCCACAATGGGCAAGACCAAAGAATTGTCTAAGGACATCAGGGACAAAATTGTAGACCTGCACAAGACTGGAATGGGCTACAAGAGCACTGGCAAGCAGCTTGGTGAGAAGGAGTCAACTGTTGGTGCGATAATTAGAAAATGGAAGAAACACCAATTGACCATCAATCTCCTCGGTCTGGGGCTCCACGCAAGATCTCAACTCGTGGAGTGAACCTGATCATGAGAAAGGTGAGGGAACAACCCAGAACTACACGGCTGGAGCTTGTTGATGATCTCAAGGCAGCTGGGACCACAGTCACCAAGATGACCATTGGTAACACACTATGCCGTAATGGATTGAAATCCTGTAGTGCCCGCAAGGTCCCCCTGCTCAAGAAGGCACATGTACAGGCCCGTCTGAAGTTTGCCAATGAGCACCTGGATGATTCAGAGGAGGCTTGGGAGAAAGTGCTGTGGTCAGATGAGACTAAAATCGAGCTCTTTGGCATCAACTCGACTCGCCGTGTTTGGAGGAAGAAAAAAGCTGCCTTGGACCCCAAGAACACCATCCCCACCGTCAAGCATGGCGGTGGAAACATTATGCTTTGGGGCTGTTTCTCTGCTAAGGGCACAGGACGACTTCACCGGATCGAGGGGAGGATGAATGGGGCCATGTACCGGGAAATCTTGGGTGAGAACCTCCTTCCCTCATCCAGGACACTGAAAATGGATTTCTAAGGATTTGGAGAGGATCTGATTTGGAGTGGGCCAAAATCCCTCCTGGGATCTGCGCAAACTTGGTGACCAACTACAAGAAACGTCTGACCGATGTGCTTGCCAACAAGGGTTTCTCCACCAAGTACTGAGTCATGTTTTGCTAGGGGGTGAAATACTTATTTTCCTCAATAAAACACAAATACATTTTTAAAATTCATATAATGTAATTTTCTGGGATTTTTTTAAATATTCTGTCTCTCACTGTTAAGATGAACCTACCATGAAAATTATATACCGTTCCTTTCTTTGTAAGGGGGAAAACTCACAAAATCAGCAGGGGGTGAAATACTTATTTTCCCCACTGTATATTTGTTATTATTGACCCAAGTAATAAAAAGAAGCAAATACATACTTTTTCTATAGATTTTTTCATAGTGTGTCAGATAAAGGGTTAAAGGCTTCACAATTAATTGCGACATAATTTATAGACAGCGAAGAGTCCACACCCTATAACCTCAAACTGCACCTCATAAAACACAAACATTTTCACTTTCTCCCACCCACAGCCTCCAAATCACCTTGCACAGGTGCAGACACCATTTTGCAGGGTGGATTGGTAATGTGAGTTACAGACTGAGTGCTTCTACACGCCTGGATTACTGGGAACAGAATGGTTTCAAACAAGTGTGTTTAGAAGACACATGCTCTCTGTTTTTACCCCTCACACACACACTCTGAGCCAGGGGTGGGCAAGGAGGGCCGTATCCGTTTCTGAATTTCATGCTTACTTCTACTTTTAATCTTTTATTTAGCCCAATCATTTGTGTAAACTGCCCTTTTGCCTACATTTATTGATAACCTTGTGAATGCCAGATGAACACTGTTCTTGTGTCCCTATATGAAACATTTGACTGTGGGCAAATCAATGTGTGAACCGTCATTGGTGTATATGGTGTGACATCATGAGAGGTTTTACCAGGGCAGGTCGGTGTGGGGCAGTGCAACAACACACAAAAACAGGCAAAACACAGACGGTTCAAACATAAAGTCCAGATTTATTTCTCCTCAGGGCATGAATGGGTACTCTTCCTCCAAACAACAATTCAAAATCCAACTTAAATATTCCAAGAGGAAAAAGGGTTCTTCCAGAAATCAAACATTCAAAAATTGTCTTAACGCAAAAGTCTTCTTCCACTAAACAGTTCTCAAATCAGAAGGTTACTTTCCTTGGTATGTTTGTTTCTTCCAGCTCCTTCCAGCCATGTGCTCGGCTCCCCACTCTCTCTCTCCTTTGTCCTGCGTGTGGGCCTTCTATACTGGCCTTGATTAGGTGGCCCAAGCACCTACACCTGGAGTCGTGTTGCATTGTGGGGCTTGTAGTGTGTACAACGGCGGCCATTTTGTGGCCGCCGATCAGCAGGGGAATGCAGCACTCCTCCACCACACGTCCCCCTGTGATGCCACAATGGTGAATTAACTAATTGAGCCAGGGTGGAAACGAAAACCTGTATACACACACACCGGCCCTCCAGGACCGGAATTGCACACCTGCACTGCCCTTGACTACAAACAGGTGTGTATTTTCATTGACGTAGCCGAGCCATTTAAGACTATTTTACAATTCTATTCTACCACTTAGATTAACATTAAGGACCAAATATCTTGGTATGTGTTGCAGGAAACATGGGCTTCATCCAAAAGTCCAAGGTGTGGTCACTCCACAATAAAATAATATAAATCCATCACCTATTTCTTTTAGAAGAATTGATATGGTACAGTATGGCTCCAGCATACCGATTGTCAGCGAATGGAAGCCCTCAGGATCCGTGGACGGAGTCATGGACTCCAAACGGATCCAGCGCTTAACCAGGAACCAGAACTGGAAAGGGCTTCTTACAAAAAACATTGACGGGAAGGGAAAGGGTGTTGTGGCCACACGCACATTTCAGGCTGGTGAGGTAGTCTGTGACTACCATGGGCAGATCGCCGAACATCAGGCAGGCAAAAACATCCACCAGAGCACTAGTGCAGAGGAGACTGACTACATGTTCTTTTATACAAACAGTAGACAGCAGAACATGTGCATAGATGCCCACTCACCTTCGTGTGAGTGCCACCCGGGCAAGGAGACTTTTGGGCGGCTAATTAATCACTCACATAAAAAGTTCAACTTAAAGCCCAGATATTACTCTGCAGAAATAGATGGACAGGAAAAGGACGTCATTCTGTTCTTTGCCACCAAGAACATTGACGTTAATGAAGAACTACTATTTGATTATGGTGTGCAGAAAAAATCATTTAGAGGAGAGGGCTTAGAACTGACGTGGCTCAATTAGATCACCACCAGCAGATTTATGTTCATTGGCCCTGCCCTTCCCTTCCCTGCCCTGTTCTGCCCTGTTTTGCCCTCTTATGCCCTGCCCTGTTATGCCCTGTTTTGCCCTGGCTTTGAGACATTTAGCCTTCAATGTGTCCCTGTTTGGGAAACCGCTTGTGGGCAAATGTCTCTCCTTTCAGGGCCAAGACAAGGATATTTGACTTTTCCTTCCTTCCCTCTATTTTGCCCTATTCTGCCCTGTTCTGCCCTGTTATGCCTTGCTCTGCCCTGTTCTTCCCTGTTTTGCCCTGGCTTTGAGACATTTAGCCTTCAATGTGTCCCTGTTCGGGAAACCGCTTGTGGGCAAATGTCTCTCCTTTCAGGGCCAAGACAAGGATATTTGACTTTTCCTTCCTTCCCTCTATTTTGTAAATATTTGTAAATATATAGAAAACATTCTCTGGACCATCCCGTGCTGAAGGACTTTGGCACGCACCTGGAGAAAGATCTCCAGAATGAGCATTATAAACAGGAGGTGAGACTACCATTAAAAAAATTCAGTAATTCTGTAGGTTAGTAAAAACAACAACAAAACGTTTTAGCATTGCAAAATAGTCATGATTACAAGGTAATGTAAAATGCTTTTTTTTCCTTTTCAGGTGGAAAACGTGGCTCGTTTTCTATATTTCATGGACCCACAGCAACCATCACTTGAATTCGTCAGGGACAGGGAGAAGTCAAAGCTCTTCTTCCGTCAACTGACTGAGGCAAAACTGTCGAAACAAACGGTGCAGAACTATCATAAAAGCCTGAAAAGGTTGGTAGTATTTGGTGATTGTTTTTGTTTTTTTGTCTCCATATGTCAGCGCTTGTGTAGACAAGAATGAAATACTCAAATGCTTGTACTTCCTCCGACAGATTCCTGGTGTACCACACACAGCACCAACCTCCGACATGAGGATGCCACCCTCCATGGGGACTGCAGGCACTTCATAGATTATATTGGAGTTCAGCAGAAATGCCTCTCCAAGCAAGTCAGTAAAGAGATAACCCAGAAGAGGTAAGTTTAATTGTTTGTACCCATTTAACTGGATCACACTGCAGATATGTTAGCAATGTGGCTGGTAATATTATGATTTATTAATATGATTTTTTTTTCTCATAGGCATGACAGGTTAATCGAAAAGGATCCGCTGACTCCTCACGACTGCTTGGCTGTGCTGAAGGCTGCCAGGAGGGACTTCCTTGGAGTGATGGGAAAGGCCTGCGATAAAGATAGTGTGCTCGAGTTGACAGAGTGCGGCTTCGTGCTGTACTATCTCGAGGCAGTGCTTATACTGAAACACCTCCAACGACCAGGGGTGGTGGAGCATATGACCGTGAGTATTATTGTATTATTTTTGTCTTCATTGTTATTACATGTCACCTGCCATTTTCGCAGTTACCCTTATTAATTAATGGGATATCCTTGTTGTGTGCAGGTGAAGGAGTGGGACTCCAGAGTCTCCGTCCAGTCCGGCCATTGTATTGTGGGTGTGAAGGAGCACAAGACTGCAGCACAGCAAGTGGCAGTGTTTGCCCTGTCAGATGAGGAGGAGATGGTGAGTTCCTCAAATTTCATGTCAGAACCCGTTTCCTGTCAGAAACAGTTCAAAAGCTGAAATTCATCTTTATTCCTATTTTCTCCTCTGCCAACAGTGGTTTTCAATTTACTACACGCATGTGCGGCCACAAGTCATTAAGGCCCAGTCCAAGAAGCGCAAGAGGGACGAGGCAGAGGAGGAGTCTGAACCAAGAACATTGACGTTGAACATGCATTATCATTTCACATTTTTATTTTCTTTTGTGATAACCTTAAGACTTCTCTTATTGTCAAAGTAAAAACTATGTACACGAGACAATAAAGTGCTTTAACTTTAACTCTCTCTGTGTGTGGTCTTGTCTGAAACAGGTCTTGTTTTCCTTGCCCTGCATGTACTGCTGAAATCTGCTGAAAATATGCTGAAATATGAGCATATTTGTTTGCACAAATTTAAGTGGATTACACTGCAGATATGTGAGCAATGTGGCATGTGGCAATAAAATAAATACAACAATATCAAACTGCTGTCCTGTCCTTTTTCATTGTAACTAGCTCGTAACACAAAACGTTTTCTCTTTAATACAAAACAAGCGTGATATTTATCAAACACTCTTTTAATATCGACTTATTTATATAACGTTAAATTATAAATTTACGGCATTGCCTCCTTGGCGTTTGTAAGTAGATAGAAACGGTAAAAGCTGGACGCTAACAAACATGTGTCTTCTTCCTTCTAACAAACTTTCTTTCTAACAAAAGCACTTCCACATGACCAAATTTTACACATCATAAAATCCACAATGTATTTGTATATTTTATAGAGGTCAAATCTGCTCTGCAAAACTTGTTTGATTCCAAGCAGGCATTGCAGAAATACAGCCTGATTCCCGTGCTGATCGGCGGCCACTTCACAAAATGGCCGCCGTTGTACACACTACAAGTCCCACAGTGCATCACGACTCCAGGTGCAGGTGCGTGGGCCACCTAATCAAGGCCAGTATAGAAAGCCCACACGCAGGACAAAGGAGAGAGAGAGTGGGGAGCCGAGCACATGGCTGGAAGGAGCTGGAAGGAACAAACAAAGCAAGGAAAGTAACCTTTTGATTTCAGAGCTGTTTAATAGAAGAGGATTGTTTGCAGGATGAACAGTGACACTTTAGGTTGAGACCTTTTTGAATGTTTTGAGTTCTGGAAGAACCCTTTTTCCTGTTGGAATATTTAAGTTGGATTTTGGATTGTGGTTTGGAGGAAAAGTACCCATTCATACCCTGCGGATAAATAAATCTGGACTATGAGTTGTGTTTCGGCCAAAAATAGCCGGTGCTATACAAGTCACCTCAAAATTGTATGATATATATATTTAACCTCCTCAAAAACTAATTATTTGAAATTATCATCATGTCACTGACTATTTTTACAAACTTGACCAGATATTTCAGTTTTTTGTCCATATAGGACAGGTTTCCCTTGATGTTACACCACTCGTTTTTCATTACAAAGCACACAAAATGTACTAATTATTCATTAAACTGGCCATGATGGTTATAATGTGCTTTAAAAAAAATAGCTGGCATGTTTTTAGTATCTTACAAATGTAATGTTTGTCTTGCATTTAATGAGGGGCAGATTTGGCACAATAATATCCATTATGACCTGTAACTCACATCAACGGATTGACAGACTACAATGAATCAGAGGATGATTCATTGTAGTCCGAATTACACTACCGGTCAACACCCCCATTTTCCAGTTTTTACAGAAATGTAAGCAGTTCAAGCCCAGTGAATAACTTGATATGGTACAAAAGGTAAGCGGTAAACTGCCAGAGGTTAAAAAAAAAAAAAGTAGAAGTAGTAGTAGAAGCTTATTTGTAGTCTGCTGTGAGGTTGGAAATAGTACTATTTGTGCCACTCTTATCTTTCACTAATCTGCACTAGTAAAGGTTTGGGGCTTGCCTTTAGAGAATAGTGAATTAGTCTCAGGTTTAGCAAAGTATGACTTGAGTTGGTAGTCTGGCTATTAAAGCTGTTAAGTACTAGTTTTGGGAGGCCTCAATAGTCTAGAGCTTTGGTCATTGGTTGTGATTGAGTTCAGTTTGAATCAGTTAGTCTTTGTGTACATTGGTTTGGTTAGTTTGGTTGAGGTTTCTGCATGGTTTATTGCTTTGTTTTGGTCAGTTGTGCATATGGTTAAAGAGAGAGCTTAGTGCTGTCTTGTGTAGGGCTGGAGACAGTTTTTGGAAATGCAGGGCCATGGTGACAGTGTTGATTCTTTGGTGTGCACATGTTAGAATTGGAGCATTTCCTGGTAGGATGAAGGAACATTTCTCCTTTGGGATTTGTTCGTAAAATCTTGGTAGTGTTGCAGTGAAAGCGTTAGAGCAGTTGTCTCGGGGGCACGTCACTGGACTCGAGGGGGTCGCTGTTTGTGCAGTTGCCTTTTTCGCTCTGGTGGTTCAGAGTGCGTAAATACCCACTGTTAGTAGCTGCATGAAGACCAGGGTTGAGATTAGTAAGTTTCTGGTTAGGTAGTTAGGGGAAATGCTCTAATTTATATTGCACCTTGGGAATCAATACTGTCCTATGATGGCTACTGTTACTAGTTTTATTCAGTCTCCGTCTGAGGAACTTTTGAATAGTTGTACAAAGGAGCAACTTTTGAAGCTTGTTGAGCATTATGAGGTTGATGTTGGGGAAAGTAGGTTAAAGGATGAAATTAAAGTGGTGTTGAAGGCTGCTTTAATAGAAAAGCGTGTTTTGCAGGTTACATTGCAGAGTCCAATGAACGAGGCTGGTGAGTCTGTAGTTTCCCCTACAGTAGCTTTAACCTTTGAGCAGCAAAAAGAGCTGTTGCTGTTGCAAATGGATAGGGATAAATTGAGCATAGAAAAGGAAAGGATCAAGCTGTCTTTTGAAAAAGATAAATTGGAGTTGCAGCGGCACCGGTTGGACCTACTTGGGGCAGGTAAGCTGTCTAGTGATGCTGAATGGTCACATGAGTCTGAAGCGTCTGCTTCATGTTTGAAAATGTTTGATGTAGTGGGTAACTTGCGTCTAGTACCGAAGTTTGATGAGAGAGAACTAGACATGTTTTTTTCCCTTTTTGAACGTGTTGCGAGTGTGAGAGGTTGGCCTGAGGCTGACCGTGTAGTTATGTTGCAATCGGTATTGACAGGAAGGGCCCAAGAAGCTTATTCAGCGCTGAGTGCAAGGGACAGCCAGAACTATTCTACTGTTAAAGAGGCCATTTTGAAAGCGTATGAGTTGGTACCAGAGGCCTACCGGCAACGTTTCAGGTCTTGGAGGAAGTCTGATAAGCAGTCACATGTTGAGTTTGCAAGAGACCTGACTAAACATTTCAACAGGTGGTGTTCTGCATTGGAGGTTACTAATTTTGAAGAGCTATGTGATCTGATGGTACTAGAGCAGTTTAAAGATTGCATTCCACCTGAGGTTGCCACTCATATTGCGGAGCGTGGAGTAGTAAATGCCTCTGAAGCAGCTACTATGGCAGATGAATATGTGTTGGCACATAAAAGAAAATTTGGAAGAAACTGTGTTTCAGATAATGCTACTGCTAAAGCTGTTGGTCACTCTTCTAAAATTGCTTGGTCTGAGTCTGCAAAGATTAATCGTGGTCCCCGTTCGGGTGGTTTTGGTCAAGTCTGTAATTACTGCCATGAGAGGGGACACTGGAAAGCAGAATGTCCTGTATTGAAAAGCAGGGTAAATCGCACAGGTAGTAGCTATGTTAAACCAGCTGCCCTCAGTGTCTCAGTTAGGAAAGTTCCAGTTGTCTCTGAGGAGGTGCTTGGTTCAGTTAAACCTGAAACTGAGAAATATTCTGGTTTTGAAGCTTTTGTGTCAGATGGGGTTGTATCTCTCACTGGTAGTGATATTAAAGTGCTGGTGAAAATGCTACGAGATACAGGAGCAAAGGATTCATTTATTCTAGCTTCTGTGCTGCCCTTTTCTCAGGACTCAGATACCGGTGACTGTGTGCTGGTACGGGGAATGGGTTTAACTACTCTGTGTGTTCCTTTGCACAAGGTCAGCCTGTCGTGTGGCCTGGTAGAGGGTGATGTCCACATTGGGGTTCGGCCTGCCTTGCCTATAGATGGGGTAGAGGTGATTCTGGGGAATGATTTGGCTGGCAATCGTGTCAGGGCTGATGGCTCCCCACCTACTAAGTGTACCCTTTTGTTAAAAGAACCAGATGATTGTAAACAGGGGTTCCCAGATGTCTTCACAGCCTGCGCTGTGACACGGGCAATGACTGCAGCTGAGTCTGCTTGTCCAGTTCAGAAGGAAGAGTGTGATTTGGAAATGGATTTGCATGTACCTGAATCTCTGTCTATCTCCCAGCAGGAGCTGATCAGTGAACAGCGAGCTGATGCTGCTTTGAGTGAGCTGTTTGACCTGGTGCGGCCTAGCAATGAAGCTAAGAGTGCAGCTTCTGGGTATTTTTGCAGAGTGAGGTATTGGTACGCAAGTGGATGCCCCAAGGTTTTGATTGTGTGGGGGATCCAGTTGTCCAAATTGTGGTTCCAACTAAGTATCGAAACCAAGTGTTGAAGTGTTCTCATGACCAGACAGGGCATTTGGGAATCAGGAAAACATACTGTCACATTTTGCGTTACTTCTTTTGGCCTCGTCTTAAGCGTGATGTGGCAGCTTACATTAAGACTTGCCATACATGTCAAGTAACAGGTAAACCAAATCAGTTGATTAAGCCTGCCCCACTTTGTCCAATCCCTGTAGTGGACAACCCATTTGAACATTTAATTATTGACTGCGTGGGGCCTTTGCCAAAGTCAAAAGCTGGGTCTGAGTATTTGTTAACTGTGATGTGCCAGGTTACGCGCTATCCTGCCGCCTATCCATTGCGTACCATCACAACCAAGGCTGTAGTTAAGGCTTTAACTCAGTTCATTGCCATATTTGGAATTCCCAGGACAATTCAGAGTGACCAAGGGTCAAATTTTTCATCACATTTGTTTGCACAAGTTCTTAAGCAACTAAAAATCAAGCATAACCAAGCATCTGCTTATCATGCACAGAGTCAAGGTGCGTTAGAACGATTTCACCAAACTCTCAAGTCTTTGTTGCGAGCATATTGCACAGAAATGGACAGAGACTGGGAGGAAGGTTTGCCATTGCTGATTTTAGCTGCGAGGGAAGTGTGTCAGGAGAGTACTGGGTTCAGTCCCAATGACCTAGTCTTTGGTCACAAGGTACGTGGACCTTTGGCAGTGCTTCTGGGATGAGTGGATTACAGATGAACCCCCTCCGAACTTGATAGACTATGTGAATGGTTTCCGACACAGACTTTATATGGCAGGTCAATTGGCAAAACAAAAACTGGAAAAATCTCAGGCGAGGATGAAGCATCTGTATGACCGGCGCTCTGAGACACGTCAGTTTAGCGAGGGTGACCAAGTATTAGCTTTGTTGCCGATTGTTGGGTCACCATTCCAAGCAAAGTTTGTGGGGCCATATACGGTAGTGCGTCAGCTGTCTGAACTAAACTATCTCATTGCCACACCAGACCGCAGGAAAAGAAACCAACTTTGCCACATAAACTTGTTGAAACCATATTATGTTCGTGCAGCACCTCAGGGTGAGTCTGATGTATCGGATTCCTCTTCCTCAGAAGTGAGTCCAGTTTTGACTGCTGGTACAGTGGAGCAGTCATCATTTAGTGGGGGGGAGGAAGTGGCAGCACCTGATGATTCGGTACTGCGCGGTCGTTTTCTGAATCACTGAATCACTTCAGAACTTGGATGTTTTGTTGGCCCACTTGACTGTTGAAAAGTGTACCGAGTTGGCTGAACTGATAAAAAGTTATCCATCCTTATTTGGTGACGTTCCTTCAAGAACACATCTGATTGAACATGACATTGACGTGGGTGATGCAAAACCCATTCGGCAAAGATTCTATCGAGTGTCTGAAGAGAAGCGGAAGACAATTGATGGTGAAGTTAATTACATGCTTGACAACCACATTGCTGTACCCTCTTCTTCTAGTTGGGCTTCTCCATGCTTGCTCGTTGAAAAATCTGATAAGTCACCACGATGTTGTACTGATTTTCGCAAAGTAAATGCTGTGACAAGGCCTGATTCCTATCCGTTGCCCCGTGTCGAGGACTGTATTGACCAAGTTGGTGCAGCAAAGTATGTGAGTAAGTTCGATCTCTTAAAGGGGTACTGGCAGGTGCCACTAACTCCAAGAGCTCAAGAAATATCTGCTTTCATAACACCATCTGGCCTGTTCTCTTATACAGTCATGGGTTTTGGCTTACGTAACGCACCAGCTACATTTCAACGACTCATGAATATGGTTGTTAATAGACTTGAAGGTTGCGCTGTATATTTAGATGATGTGGTGATATACAGTAATACGTGGGAGGATCATCTAAGTCGCATACATGCTTTGTTTGAACGACTAGCACATGGAAATTTGACTGTAAACTTGGAAAAATGTGAGTTTGCAAAAGCCACTGTGACGTATCTTGGCAAGGTTGTGGGTCAGGGTCATGTGCGGCCTGTCTATGCCAAAGTTTCAGCTATTGATGAGTTTCCTGTTCCCACCACAAAAAAGGAATTGATGAGGTTTCTGGGTTTGGTCGGTTATTACCGCTGTTTTTGCCGGAACTTCTCAACTGTGGTGGCTCCTCTGACTGACTTGCTAAAGACAAAATCAAAATTCATTTGGTCTGATGCATGTCAACAAGCTTTTGATAACGTGAAAGCTCTGTTGTGTTCTGCTCCAGTTTTGTTAGCCCCCCAACTGGATCAGTCTTTCAAGCTGCACGTGGATGCAAGCCATGTTGGAGCAGGTGCCGTACTCCTCCAAGCTGACAAACAAAATGTTGAACGTCCAGTTAGTTTCTTTTCCAAGAAGTTCAACTCGTACCAGCTGAATTATTCAGTAATAGAAAAAGAAGCGCTATAAAAACTCAGCAAAATACAAGACTACACTTAGCTCAATACTTAGCAACTAGAGCTAATTAGCTGTCCTATTAACTAGAGCTAAAAAGTCAGGTTCGCTCCCTTATGGAAGTCCTGTGCGGGGCAGGTGTCCGCTACGTACTCCGGTCGCCGTAGCTCCCGGTAGGAACGTCTGATCGACTAGCTATTTTTTGCATCTGAAAGGCCGTTTCTTTGGCAAGAGAAAGAGCTCAGTCAAACATTTTTGACGATATTTTGAATTATAACGAAAACGCGATAAATGCGCCACCCCTTCCCGATTTTCGGTTTGGCCCAGGTTTGTTTTTATAAATTGGTTTTGTTCGTAGTACGACTGCAATCCAAGGGGGCTAGCTAGCAATGAAACTATATTAGCATTGAAAATAAAACCAAAAAACAGCAAACACATACTTTGCTATGTAGCTAGCTAGCACAAGACATAATAGGAGTGAATATAAACATGGATTTACCATAAACGTGTTCGCTACCGGAATGAAAGCGCTTCTGTCTTCACTCAGTAAACTATTTTAGATTCGGTAAACGAACCTCCATGTCTTGTAATTATCAACTTCTGGGGATTTATTTTCCAACTTTACAAAGCAATGTACATGTCCTAACAAAACTTAGTAATACATATATCGAATTGGTGTGTGTTTGTATTCCCCCATCTATTTCTGCAGAGTAATATCTGGGCTTTAAGTTGAACTTTTTATGTGAGTGATTAATTAGCCGCCCAAAAGTCTCCTTGCCCGGGTGGCACTCACACGAAGGTGAGTGGGCATCTATGCACATGTTCTGCTGTCTACTGTTTGTATAAAAGAACATGTAGTCAGTCTCCTCTGCACTAGTGCTCTGGTGGATGTTTTTGCCTGCTTGGCGGTGACTAGCCCCCCGCAACATAAAAATGACAACCGGTTTTGCCAATACTCACTTTATTGGAAAAGCATTTTAAAAAGTAACTTAAATCACACAATAATTAAATAACATAACAAAAATAACTTAAATACTATTTACCTGAAATAGTTTTTATAAAATAAAGCCAGTCTTTCTTGACCTCACTTAACATAAATACTTGGGCCTCCTGCAGAAGTCGAGGCCGAGTGTTCGCTCGCAGCTCTCTGCTTAGCACATAGTGGGACTTTCTCGGTGAGCTTGACTGTGCTGTGCTGCGATTCCAAATGCTTTTTCAAATTGGACGTAGTGTTTTTGCCGCTGGATAATATTTTCTTGCCAGCACAGAGTGTACAACGAACATTGATATTCTTTCGTCCTTAGCTGACATGAATTCAAAATAGTGGCTGTATTTCCAGCTCAAACGCTCCCCCTCCATTGTTTCTTACGTCTCTGTGTACGTTTGTTTACGTTTGTGGAGCCGCATGCTGATCCACGTGAGCTTGTTTTCACTGGCGGTGACGATCTGCCCATGGTAGTCACAGACTACCTCACCAGCCTGAAATGTGCGTGTGGCCACAACACCCTTTCCCTTCCCGTCAATGTTTTTTGTAAGAAGCCCTTTCCAGTTCTGGTTCCTGGTTAAGCGCTGGATCCGTTTGGAGTCCATGACTCCGTCCACGGATCCTGAGGGCTTCCATTCGCTGACAATCCGGCCAGCGGAGGGGATGTTAGTCCTCCAGCCCTGTTTGTTGATCCATGCGCTGACCCGCTCCTCTTTGGCAGCCGTCGGCAGAAGTGTGCTGTCAAGAAATAATTAAAATGTTTTGTTAGTTAAGAGGACTATAATTGATGACTTTGAATGATGAAGCATTGTTACTCAGTAAAAATGTTAAATAATAAATATTGTACAAAAAATACTCACAAAGAACATGCTGCATGCGCAGCCTCATCTGCACCTTCAGCCAGCGATTGTAGAGTGACTGTTGGTGCTCTGGTGACACCTTCCTTCTTGCAGCCTTATCTGGCACGTCCCCATCCACAGTCACCGGGTGCGTTTCTATGAGCTTGTCATAGGCTTCTTGTAGATCCATCCTCGATCCCCGCTCCTGGCTACGATTGCGGGCAGAGCCACTGGCCGTAGGACCGGAATCTCCATCTGGGCTTCCATCATCACTAAATAACAAAAGAAAAATTATTATTAGAAGAAGAGTATAAGATTAGTGTTCAGTGTTCCGCAAAATATAATTTATGATGGGTTTGATTATGTTCATAAATTGTTGATTGTATGAATTGTGTTGACAAATATAAAACATGCTTACCTTGTGTCACCAGCGAGCTGAGCCAGCAGCTGACTGGCCCTCACAATACTACCTGACTGTTTCATACGGTAATGCTTTTCCGCCGTCACTGTTGAATGAGTCAGGTAGTCGGCCACCAGAGACTTCTCCGCATCGCTCATGGACTTGGTGGCCGTCTCAAGACCCCGGCGTGCCAGCTGGCTGGTAACTGGCACGACCTTGTATCTAAAATGCAAATTTCAACAGTATATTAATATGACATTTATGAACACATCTCACCTGCAGACCTGAGAGAGCTGCTAATAGAAGTATATATCAGAGGGGAAATGAACCGTGAGGGTTAGCTTACTTTGCCTGCAGCCGGTTCAAATCATTTGAGGCATTGTAGATGGGCCTCCCCGTGGTGGATATAAAAAAGCGCTCCTCCTTCTCGGCCTCTCCCTCTGACTCCTCCTCTGCCTCGTCCCTCTTGCGCTTCTTGGACTGGGCCTTAATGACTTGTGGCCGCACATGCGTGTAGTAAATTGAAAACCACTGTTGGCAGAGGAGAAAATAGGAATAAAGATGAATTTCAGCTTTTGAACTGTTTCTGACAGGAAACGGGTTCTGACATGAAATTTGAGGAACTCACCATCTCCTCCTCATCTGACAGGGCAAACACTGCCACTTGCTGTGCTGCAGTCTTGTGCTCCTTCACACCCACAATACAATGGCCGGACTGGACGGAGACTCTGGAGTCCCACTCCTTCACCTGCACACAACAAGGATATCCCATTAATTAATAAGGGTAACTGCGAAAATGGCAGGTGACATGTAATAACAATGAAGACAAAAATAATACAATAATACTCACGGTCATATGCTCCACCACCCCTGGTCGTTGGAGGTGTTTCAGTATAAGCACTGCCTCGAGATAGTACAGCACGAAGCCGCACTCTGTCAACTCGAGCACACTATCTTTATCGCAGGCCTTTCCCATCACTCCAAGGAAGTCCCTCCTGGCAGCCTTCAGCACAGCCAAGCAGTCGTGAGAGTCAGCGGATCTTTTCGATTAACCTGTCATGCCTATGAAAAAAAAAAATCATATTAATAAATCATAATATTACCAGCCACATTGCTAACATATCTGCAGTGTGATCCAGTTAAATGGGTACAAACAATTAAACTTACCTCTTCTGGGTTATCTCTTTACTGACTTGCTTGGAGAGGCATTTCTGCTGAACTCCAATATAATCTATGAAGTGCCTGCAGTCCCCATGGAGGGTGGCATCCTCATGTCGGAGGTTGGTGCTGTGGGTGTGGTACACCAGGAATCTGTCGGAGGAAGTACAAGCATTTGAGTATTTCATTCTTGTCTACACAAGCGCTGACATATGGAGACAAAAAAAACAAAAACAATCACCAAATACTACCAACCTTTTCAGGCTTTTATGATAGTTCTGCACCGTTTGTTTCGACAGTTTTGCCTCAGTCAGTTGACGGAAGAAGAGCTTTGACTTCTCCCTGTCCCTGACGATTTCAAGTGATGGTTGCTGTGGGTCCATGAAATATAGAAAACGAGCCACGTTTTCCACCTGAAAAGGAAAAAAAAGCATTTTACATTACCTTGTAATCATGACTATTTTGCAATGCTAAAACGTTTTGTTGTTGTTTTTACTAACCTACAGAATTACTGAATTTTTTAATGGTAGTCTCACCTCCTGTTTATAATGCTCATTCTGGAGATCTTTCTCCAGGTGCGTGCCAAAGTCCTTCAGCACTGGGATGGTCCAGAGAATGTTTCTATATATTTACAAATATTTTTACAAAATAGAGGGAAGGAAGGAAAAGTCAAATATCCTTGTCTTGGCCCTGAAAGGAGAGACATTTGCCCACAAGCGGTTTCAAGAACAGGGGACACATTGAAGGCTAAATGTCTCAAAGCCATGGCAGGTTTAAAAAAACAGAAAAAGAGTGAGACCTCAATACAAACAAAACAAAGAAAGGGCAGAAGATTCAGAGGGAAAAAAAAAGAGGGAAGGAAGGAAAAGTCAAATATCCTTGTCTTGGCCCTGAAAGGAGAGACATTTGCCCACAAGCGGTTTCCCAAACAGGGACACATTGAAGGCTAAATGTCTCAAAGCCAGGGCAAAACAGGGCAGGGCATAAGAGGGCAGAACAGGGCAGAACAGGGCAGGGAAGGGAAGGGCAGGGCCAATGAACATAAATCTGCTGGTGGTGATCTAATTGAGCCACGTCAGTTCTAAGCCCTCTCCTCTAAATGATTTTTTCTGCACACCATAATCAAATAGTAGTTCTTCATTAACGTCAATGTTCTTGGTGGCAAAGAACAGAATGACGTCCTTTTCCTGTCCATCTATTTCTGCAGAGTAATATCTGGGCTTTAAGTTGAACTTTTTATGTGAGTGATTAATTAGCCGCCCAAAAGTCTCCTTGCCCGGGTGGCACTCACACGAAGGTGAGTGGGCATCTATGCACATGTTCTGCTGTCTACTGTTTGTATAAAAGAACATGTAGCCAGTCTCCTCTGCACTAGTGCTCTGGTGGATGTTTTTGCCTGCTTGGGCGGTGACGATCTGCCCATGGTAGTCACAGACTACCTCACCAGCCTGAAATGTGCGTGTGGCCACAACACCCTTTCCCTTCCCGTCAATGTTTTTTGTAAGAAGCCCTTTCCAGTTCTGGTTCCTGGTTAAGCGCTGGATCCGTTTGGAGTCCATGACTCCGTCCACGGATCCTGAGGGCTTCCATTCGCTGACAATCCGGCCAGCGGAGGGGATGTTAGTCCTCCAGCCCTGTTTGTTGATCCATGCGCTGACCCGCTCCTCTTTTGGCAGCCGTCGGCAGAAGTGTGCTGTCAAGAAATAATTAAAATGTTTTGTTAGTTAAGAGGACTATAATTGATGACTTTGAATGATGAAGCATTGTTACTCAGTAAAAATGTTAAATAATAAATATTGTACAAAAAAATACTCACAAAGAACATGCTGCATGCGCAGCCTCATCTGCACCTTCAGCCAGCGATTGTAGAGTGACTGTTGGTGCTCTGGTGACACCTTCCTTCTTGCAGCCTTATCTGGCACGTCCCCATCCACAGTCACCGGGTGCGTTTCTATGAGCTTGTCATAGGCTTCTTGTAGATCCATCCTCGATCCCCGCTCCTGGCTACGATTGCGGGCAGAGCCACTGGCCGTAGGACCGGAATCTCCATCTGGGCTTCCATCATCACTAAATAACAAAAGAAAAATTATTATTAGAAGAAGAGTATAAGATTAGTGTTCAGTGTTCCGCAAAATATAATTTATGATGGGTTTGATTATGTTCATAAATTGTTGATTGTATGAATTGTGTTGACAAATATAAAACATGCTTACCTTGTGTCACCAGCGAGCTGAGCCAGCAGCTGACTGGCCCTCACAATACTACCTGACTGTTTCATACGGTAATGCTTTTCCGCCGTCACTGTTGAATGAGTCAGGTAGTCGGCCACCAGAGACTTCTCCGCATCGCTCATGGACTTGGTGGCCGTCTCGAAGACCCGGCGTGCCAGCTGGCTGGTAACTGGCACGACCTTGTATCTAAAATGCAAATTTCAACAGTATATTAATATGACATTTATGAACACATCTCACCTGCAGACCTGAGAGAGCTGCTAATAGAAGTATATATCAGAGGGGAAATGAACCGTGAGGGTTAGCTTACTTTGCCTGCAGCCGGTTCAAATCATTTGAGGCATTGTAGATGAGCGCTCCACCTTCTCGGCCTCTCCCTCTGACTCCTCCTCTGCCTCGTCCCTCTTGCGCTTCTTGGACTGGGCCTTAATGACTTGTGGCCGCACATGCGTGTAGTAAATTGAAAACCACTGTTGGCAGAGGAGAAAATAGGAATAAAGATGAATTTCAGCTTTTGAACTGTTTCTGACAGGAAACGGGTTCTGACATGAAATTTGAGGAACTCACCATCTCCTCCTCATCTGACAGGGCAAACACTGCCACTTGCTGTGCTGCAGTCTTGTGCTCCTTTCACCCACAATACAATGGCCGGACTGGACGGAGACTCTGGAGTCCCACTCCTTCACCTGCACACAACAAGGATATCCCATTAATTAATAAGGGTAACTGCGAAAATGGCAGGTGACATGTAATAACAATGAAGACAAAAATAATACAATAATACTCACGGTCATATGCTCCACCACCCCTGGTCGTTGGAGGTGTTTCAGTATAAGCACTGCCTCGAGATAGTACAGCACGAAGCCGCACTCTGTCAACTCGAGCACACTATCTTTATCGCAGGCCTTTCCCATCACTCCAAGGAAGTCCCTCCTGGCAGCCTTCAGCACAGCCAAGCAGTCGTGAGGAGTCAGCGGATCCTTTTCGATTAACCTGTCATGCCTATGAAAAAAAAAATCATATTAATAAATCATAATATTACCAGCCACATTGCTAACATATCTGCAGTGTGATCCAGTTAAATGGGTACAAACAATTAAACTTACCTCTTCTGGGTTATCTCTTTACTGACTTGCTTGGAGAGGCATTTCTGCTGAACTCCAATATAATCTATGAAGTGCCTGCAGTCCCCATGGAGGGTGGCATCCTCATGTCGGAGGTTGGTGCTGTGGGTGTGGTACACCAGGAATCTGTCGGAGGAAGTACAAGCATTTGAGTATTTCATTCTTGTCTACACAAGCGCTGACATATGGAGACAAAAAAACAAAAAACAATCACCAAATACTACCAACCTTTTCAGGCTTTTATGATAGTTCTGCACCGTTTGTTTCGACAGTTTTGCCTCAGTCAGTTGACGGAAGAAGAGCTTTGACTTCTCCCTGTCCCTGACGAATTCAAGTGATGGTTGCTGTGGGTCCATGAAATATAGAAAACGAGCCACGTTTTCCACCTGAAAAGGAAAAAAAAAAAGCATTTTACATTACCTTGTAATCATGACTATTTTGCAATGCTAAAACGTTTTGTTGTTGTTTTTACTAACCTACAGAATTACTGAATTTTTTTAATGGTAGTCTCACCTCCTGTTTATAATGCTCATTCTGGAGATCTTTCTCCAGGTGCGTGCCAAAGTCCTTCAGCACGGGATGGTCCAGAGAATGTTTTCTATATAGGCCCTTCTCTGCCATCAGCTTCCTGGTCATGGTTGACCACTTATTGTCTTGCTCACTGCAATGTGGAAAAGTGCATTGTTATAATAGTGCACATTTGTGACTCATGTGGCTCACAATCAAAAACAAACATCATCAGTGGAGTTGTAAAAGTGAGATTCTCACCATTGAAACATCTCGCCACTGCTGACGGAGGCGTGGTCAGACTGCTCACTCTCGCCAGTCTCAGGAGCTGCAGTCTCAGCTGGCTGTGGAGGAGTGCTGGATGAAGGCCTTCCAGTCACATTGGCATAAGGCAGCTGTGGGGGGAGATTTGTAACCACATTGTGGCGACGCTGCAGCTCCTCCACCATTCTTTGAATAAAAAAAACAAATCAAAACCATTTAGATTCCTTGTTAATAAATTTCAGACAGAGTAACCAAGAGGTGATGTTTAAAAAATGACTGAAAAGCTCTTTCACCAACCTGCTAACTGGATTAGCATCACCCATGATGCTGCATATGAGGCCGTAACTCCAGACCATGCCAGTCTTCAGGTGCTCGCGGGTGTCCACCTTAGCCTTGTTCAGAGCCGCAGAAATGGCCTCCGGTGTTTCCCGCTTCATGCACACTCTGCGCAGATGTGCGGACAGGATGTCCTGGGGCTTGTGGCACACAGGGCACAGCATGATGTGCCTGTTGGGTTGACTGAAATAGAAAAACACATTTTTCACTGAACTAACTTCATATGAGAGAGAGAGCTCAAGAAAAGGAGATATATAATGAGATGAGATTAAATGAAATTTCAAAGCAGCATGACAAAGGTCACAGGTTTAAAAAAGACAGAAAAAGAGTGAGACCTCAATACAAACAAACACAAAGAAAGAAGAAGCCAGGAAAAGAAAAGGAGATTCAGAGAACTGGGGAAAAAAGCAAAGATTGAGGAGTGTAGGCAAAAGTTATATTAACACACAAAACTTACGGTCTGGGAGCCATTCTTCTGGAATGAAAGAGTTTGCAGGAAGAAGAAAATAAAAATCTGGAAAATATTCTTCAGTCAAGACAGACGTACTTCCTTCTCAAGAAGAAGAAAATGGGTAACTGGAGCTTCAAGGTGCTGCTCTGATATACAGTTCACTCACTCTGACAGTCCCGCCCACATTCCTGCCCACTATCACATTAGCAAATGTATGAATATTATTATGAACATTATTCCCGAAAGCAGACGGCTGTGTTATTACGAGGCAGCGCTGCCGATAATCTGATCGACGCCCAACTTCCCGGTCACTAATGACAACAAGCGCCTGAACAGCGAAGCGCTGCGTAAAACGAGTTACAGGATTAGTTTCTGCATTTAAAAAACATTCAAAATGACAATGATGATCACTAATAAAATAAAATGTAAGTGGCCCATTCAAATCAAATAGTTATTTAATGAATGCGAATGTCTTGCGTATGATTATTTCTTTCAATAAATAGCCTAGATGACAACAGTAGTCATCCAAATGTAATAAAAACAAGCCCCTTTTGACAGCGTGGCCTTGGGCATTTTTAACACCCGATCGCAATCAAAACTAAAAACGTAAAAACCTCAAACTCAAATCACGTCAGCGGAAGCGCGAGACTTGCTCGGTGACAGAATCTCGGGCACGAGGACGCACGCGGCGCGCAGGTGACCGAAAGCGATGAGCTGACATTCTGATTCCGGAGTTTAACGCCGCATCCCATAATTTCTCGCGAAGTACCTCGGAGGGGGGAGCAGAGGAATTCTATTAGAAACCTCCCGCGCACTGGCGTATTACATCTCAGAAGCGATTTTTCTTTTCCCGAATGCTGCCCTGCAGTTACACGCTGAACAGCGGAGTGTGGGCAGCGACCAACCCAACCCCACTGTGTGTGTGTGTGTGTGTGTGTGTGTGTGTGTGTGTGTGTGTGTGAGAGTGTGTGTGTGTGTGTGTGTGTGTGTGTGTGTGAGAGTGTGAGTGTGTGTGTGTGTGTGTGTGTGTGAGAGAGTGTGTGATGTGTGTGTGTGTGTGCATGTGTGTGTGTGTGTGTGAGAGAGAGTGTGTGTGTGTGCATGTGAGAGAGAGTGTGTGTGTGTGTGCATGTGTGAGAGAGAGAGTGTGTGTGTTGTGTGTGTGTGTGTGTGTGTGTGTGAGAGAGAGAGTGTGTGTGTGTGTGTGTGTGTGTGTGTGTGTGTGTGTGTGTGTGTGTGTGTGTGAGAGTGTGTGTGTGTGTGTGTGTGTGTGTGCATGTGAATGTTTGTGTGTGTGTGTGTGTGAGAGAGAGAGTGTGTGTGTGTGTGTGCATGTGTGAAAGAGAGAGAGAGTGTGTCAGTATGTGTGAGAGAGAGTGTGTGTGTGTGTGTGTGTGTGTGAGAGTGAGAGAGAGTGTGTGTGTGTGAGAGAGAGTGAGTGTGTGTGTGTGTGTGTGTGAGAGAGAGAGAGTGTGTGTGTGTGTGTGTGTGTGTGAGAGAGAGTGTGTGTGTGTGTGTGTGTGTGTGAGAGTGAGAGTGTGTGTGTGAGAGAGAGTGTGTGTGTGTGTGAGGTGTGAGTGTGTGTGTGTGTGTGTGTGAGTGCTTGAAGTTAATCTATGTAGGCTACGAGTAGCGATGAAATCCTCCGGTTCATTGGGCCACTCAAAGGTTCATTGGGGGTTTGGGGCGCCGAGTTAGCAGCACGAATTTGTCAGATTGAATGTGAAAAGCCCAGATCCGGGACGAGTGGGGATTTCTGAAACAGCAGTGACCGAGTGACCGTAAAAAAGAACCGACTGCCCAGCTTTGATGCAGCAACCGCTCATTAAAAGCCCAAACTGACAGTCCCAAATAATCAGCCCCGTTCGGTGCCCATTCCGCCCCCGACAGCCCTTCACTAAGAGCACGCAACAGCCCGATTTGCACCAATATCACACTTGTAAAAATGTTACTCTGACAGCGTCAAATACCGCCGGAGACACGTTGACGTTTTAACAGCCGCACATCGCAAACGCACGCAGACAGAAGCGCACGCTACAAGATGTGGCTGTAGATACTGTGGTAGTGTCGGAATCCTTTCCCCTGTATCCTTTACGCGCTAAAACACACACCGTGCACCCTTCGCAGCAAAGGCAAACGTGTCACGGTCCTGCTGACATCGAGGTACCTCTGCCTCTTTAAATATTAAAATCTCGGTATTGGCCATAACAGACGGGGGGGGGGGGGAGATGAGACGGACCCGAAGCAGCAAATCCTCGTTAGTTTCCCCCCCTCAAACAAATCGCTGCACCTTTCCGTTCGCGTCTAAAGAAAAGAGACACAAGTTCCCACACAACGTCAGGAAAACCCAAGCGCCCGCACATTTCTCCGCCAAAGGCAAACGCGTGCGACGCGAAAGCGAAAACAAAGTTTAATTTCTCTCCACGTCTCGACCAGACGTGCTACTCGTATTCCCTTCCCTGTGTCTCGAGATAAACGGAAGTTCACAGGCGTCGAAAACAGAGAACGCTCCCCCCAGAAGACTCGTCTTCGGTCACCGGTTTAAGCGAAGATCCCATCCCCGTCTCCCAAACGGCGGCCGAAAGAAAGCAGGCACTGTGTAACTTAGGCGCGCAGAATCACCCCGAGGGCGCTTTACCTGTTGGCCCTTCGATGCCGTCGGCGTAGATCTGGACGGCCAGGATCAGCAGAAGCGCGCAGGTGTTCATCCTCACGTTTTAGTCCAGTTTTGGGGTTACCGGCACAGAAATCATAACAGTGGCTCCGGCCGTAGGACTGGTGCGCGAGTTGCGGACTCCAGCCCCTCCGATTCCCGAATTCCTCCCTCCCCGACTGAGACGGGAGCACAGCGAGCCGTGCACACACTGACGTCAGGGTAAACAGTTCAGAGAGGGGGGACTTGTTCCTTTTCCTCCACCCAACAGCATGAGCGCTCAAAAGCAAGCGTATGTCGCCCCCGTGTGGCGATTTAGAGCAACGACAACGAACCGCAGCAGCCAAACCGCCAGTGGCGATTGTAGACCCTATTTAGGGGAGCTAGTCTCTCATCTCAGCCCCCCTGAACATGTTTAGTCATTCTGTTCTAAAAAGCATTTTTACTTCATATCTATTTTAAAAATACCAGATAGAGAGTGGTGTTTCAATTTTGAGAGTGACCACCATTGTGGTGTTTTTGTTTTTGGGGAATGTAACAGTAAATGAATTACTAATTTAGGCTTGTGCTTTGCATGTGTACACCTCACATTCTCATTGGGGGCTAAAGTCAAATCCTAGAATCGCCCCTGGTTTCCACCAAATTGAATCATCCCGTTTCCCCCTGAAAGTTTTAGACGTTCTTTGATTTAATATTTGTACCATAATAGACCCCCAAGCGTCTGACAGAAAGAAAAAACCCAGCAAGATATGAATGCAGAAGCAGGAGAGGGGGAGTGGAGCAGAAAGGCAGCAAGGAAGATGCTTGTTCAGGGACCTACAGAGGGCCTCCATTGCGGTCACCAAGAGCCCCGTCATTTCTGTTGTTGTTGTAATCTACACAAGCTGGAGAACAGAAATCACCATGGGAACCTGTAGCATTGGGGAGGGGGGTTATTGTGGTTCTGTGTGGCTCAGTACGTAGGGCGTGGTTCTGTGTGGCTCAGGAGGTAGAGCATGGTTCTGTGTGTCTCAGTAGGTAGAGCATGGTTCTGTGTGTCTCAGTAGGTAGAGTGTGGTTCTGTGTGCTTCAGTACGTAGGGCGTGGTTCTGTGTGGCTCAGTAGGTAGAGAGCGTGGTTCTGTGTGGCTCAGTAGGTAGAGCGTGGTTCTGTGTGGCTCAGTAGGTAGAGCGTGGTTCTGTGTGTCTCAGTAGGTAGAGCGTGGTTCTGTGTGTCTCACTAGGTAGAGTGTGATTCTGTGTGGCTCAGTAGGTAGAGCGTGGTTCTGTGTGGCTCAGTAGGTAGAGCGTGGTTCTGTGTGGCTCAGTAGGTAGAGCGTGGTTCTGTGTGGCTCAGTAGATAGAGCGTGGTTCTGCATGGCTCAGTAGGTAGAGCGTGGTTCTGCATGGCTCAGTAGGTAGAGCAAGGTTCTGTGTCACCAGATTGTCCTGATCAATTTGCACCTGGCTCTACCCCCCTCATACCTTCTATTAAGATTCTCCATTTACCTTTGACTAGTGCACATATTTACACTTCAAATCTGCCGCATTAATTTTTCACGCAAATCTCGCAAACCCTAAGATGACACGCTTGAATGGGAAAGTGATTAAGAGTATTGTCAGCTGGATTAACAGACTCACTGCAAAATGAAATCATTTGGAAGCTTGCCTGGGCCGGTGTGAACATGAAGCAGGCGATCACTCTCCTGATAGCAAGCGGGTGACTGGTACCTGTGTCCACAAGTTTTTTTTTTTTTAAGAATTTGTTTCTGATTTTCTCCCATTTTCTCCCAATTCAGTAGCCAATTACACCCTCTCATTTTCATGTCAATCCCCCACCCCCTCATATTGTGAGTTCACTCCCATAGCCCTGAGACCGGCAGTGACAAAGGCGAAGTATCGTCTCCTCCGAGCCGGCACTCGCCAAGCAGTCGACTGTAACTCCGGTACACAGAGCCACTCCTATACGCAGCAGACTCATGTCTGGCTTCTGGGTGTATGGTGTGTGTGAGTGTGTGTCTGGTGTGTATGTGGTAAATATGTGTGTTTTTGAAAAAGTCCAAAGAAGGGCAACTAAACTGATACCTGGTATGAAAGGTAAAAGTTATGATGATAGACTTAGGCACTCAATCTATTTAAACTTAGCAAACGGAGACTTAGGGGGGATTTGATTGAGGTTTTTAAATTCCTAAAAGGGATTAACAAAGTGAAATACCAAAGATTTTTTAATATAAGTGGGGTCAGCAGAACAAGAGGCCACAGGTGGAAATTAGTTAAAGGCAAATTCCGCACAGATATTAGGAAGTTTTTCTTTACACAGAGAGTTGTCAATGCCTGGAACAGCTTGCCAGGTCGGGTAGTAGAGGCAGAAACGCTTGGGCTATTCAAGTCCAGGCTAGATGTAGTACTAGATACTCTTTAGATTAGGACATGATGAGCCTAGATGGGCTGAACGGCCCGTTCTCATCATTATGTATTCTTATGTTCTTATGTTCTTATGTTTTTAATTTTATTTAACCTTTATTTAACCAGGAAGTCTCTTTGAGATTAAAATATCTTTCTCCAGAGAGACCTGGCCAGGGTAGCAGCAGTAGGCTTACACAATAGTTGCAGACGATACAACAATCAACAATATTATACAACAATACAACAATCAACAATATTATACAACAATACACACAGACAGATATCCAGTGTGGAGGAACAGGGCATCTCAAAAACATTCACATTCCTCTGTCACAGTATCTTGTGTAAGACTGAAATCACCCAGAGGTGTGAGATCAACTCAATTCAGCTCTTCCAGTACATTATTCCACGCCCATGGGGCGAAATAGGACAAAGCTGTGTTTCCCAGTTCTGTATGATTCGCCAAGGCCCATTACGCACCGCGTGTAATCGCACACCCCCCCACCACCCTACAGCCCAATGGGGCATCACACCCCCGACCCCCAACAGGAGTAGCGGCTCCTTCAATGAATGAATGAACATTGGATTTATAGAGTGCTTTTTTCCCCAAAGACGTTTTACGATGATAGGGGGGAAACTCACCTCAACCAGCACCAATGTGCAGCACCCACCTGGGTGAACAAACTCACCTCAACCAGCACCAATGTGCAGCACCCACCTGGGTGAACAAACTCACCTCAACCAGCACCAATGTGCAGCACCCACCTGGGTGAACAAACTCACCTCAACCAGCACCAATGTGCAGCACCCACCTGGGTGAACAAACTCACCTCAACCAGCACCAATGTGCAGCACCCACCTGGGTGAACAAACTCACCTCAACCAGCACCAATGTGCAGCACCCACCTGGGTGAACAAACTCACCTCAACCAGCACCAATGTGCAGCACCCACCTGGGTGAACAAACTCACCTCAACCAGCACCAATGTGCAGCACCCACCTGGGTGAACAAACTCACCTCAACCAGCACCAATGTGCAGCACCCACCTGGGTGAACAAACTCACCTCAACCAGCACCTGCAGCACCCACCTGGGTGAACAACCTCAACCAGCACCAATGTGCAGCACCCACCTGGGTGAACAAACTCACCTCAACCAGCACCAATGTGCAGCACCCACCTGGGTGAACAAACTCACCTCAACCAGCACCAATGTGCAGCACCCACCTGGGTGAACAAACTCACCTCAACCAGCACCAATGTGCAGCACCCACCTGGGTGAACAAACTCACCTCAACCAGCACCAATGTGCAGCACCCACCTGGGTGAACAAACTCACCTCAACCAGCACCAATGTGCAGCACCCACCTGGGTGAACAAACTCACCTCAACCATCACCAATGTGCAGCACCCACCTGGGTGAACGTGATGGCAGCCATAGTGCGCCAGTACAAGCTCACCACACATCGGATGAATGTGAAACGGGCAAATGAATTGCATGTATGTATATAGACCATACTCTTTTTCGAAAAAATTAAATAAAATAATAATTAATGTTAAAAATATTAATAATAATAATTATTATTATTATTAATAATAATAATAATAATAAATATGACCAAAAAAATAAAAATATAATATAATATGTAACTATAAAAAAAAATATATAAAAAAATATTTACAAAAAAATTTGACAAAAAAATAAATATAAAATATATATATAAATATAAAAAAAATATATATTAAAAAAAATTGACAAATTTTTTTGCCAAAAACAAAAAAACAAATAAAAAAAAATATATAAATAAAAAAAATATATTAATTAAAAAAATTGACAAAAAAAATAGACAAAAAAAAAATATATAAAATATATATAAAAAAAAAAAAATAAAAAATATATAAAAAGAAAAAATTAATTTTTTTGACAAAAATAAAATATAAAATAATATTACAAATATTAATAATAATAATAATTATTATTATTAATAATAATAATAATAAATAATGAAAAATAAAATAAAATATATATATATAAAATAACAAAAATATATAAAAAAAATATAAACAAAAAAATAAATATATAAAAATATATATATAATAAAAAAATATGATAAAAAAATTTGACAAAAAAACAACATATAAAATATATATATATAAAGGAAAAAAATATATATTGAAAAAAATTTGACAAAAAATAAAAATAAATTAATGTTAAAAAAATAATAATAATAATAATTATTATTATTAATAATAATAATAAAAATAATAATAATAATAATAATAAATTTGACAAAAAAAATATAAAATATATATAAAGGGAAAAAAAAAACTATATATAAAAATATATATATAAAAAAAATTGATAAAAAAAATTTGACAAAAAACAACATATAAAATAATATATATAAAGGAAAAAAATATATATAAAAAAAATATTTTTAAAAAAAATTTGACAAAAAAATAATATATAAAATATATATATAAAGGAAAAAAAAAAAAATATAAAAAAAAAATTAAAAAAATCTTTTTGACAAAAAATAAAAATAAATTAATATTAAAAATATTAAAATAATAATATATATAATTATTAATAAATTAATAATAAAAAATTTGACAAAAATATATAATATATATATAAAGGAAAAATATATATATTAAAAAAATATTGACAAAAAAATTAACAAAAAAAAATATATAAAATATATAATAAATATATATAAAAAAAATATATTAAAAAAATATTTACAAAAAAAATTGACAAAAAAATAAATATATATAAAATATATATATAAAGGAAAAAATATATATATAAAAAAAAATTGACAAAAAATGTGATAAAAAACAACATATAAAATATATATATAAAGGAAAAAATATATATTAAAAAAATATTTACAAAAAAAATTGACAAAAAAATAAAAATATAAAATATATATGTAAAGGAAAAAAAAATATATAAAAAAAGAAAATTGAAAAAAAAAAAATTGACAAAAATAAAAATAAATTAATATTAAAAATATTAATAATAATAATAATTATTATTATTATTAATAATAATAATAATAAATTTGACAAAAAAAAATATATATAATATATATAAAGGAAAAAAATATATATTAAAAAAAATGTACAAAAAAATTTGACAAAAAAATAAATATATAAAATATATATATATAAGGAAAAATATATATATAAAAAAATTTGAAAAAAAAACAACATGTAAAATATATATTTTTTCCTTTATATATATATTTTATATGTTGTTTTTTGTCAAATGTATTATTATTATTATTAATAAAAATAATAATTAATATTTTTAACATTAATTTATTTTTATTTTTTGTCAAATTTCTTGTCAATATATTTTTTTCCTTTATATATATATTTTATAAGAAATTTGACAAAAAAAATAAAAATAAATTAATGTTAAAAATATTAATTATTATTATTATTAATAATAATAATAATAATAATAATAAATTTGACAAAAAAATATATAAAATATATATATAAAAGAAAAAACTATATATAAAAAAATATATAAAAAAATATATATAAAAAAATATATAAAAATATATATATAAAAAATTTGACTAAAAATTTGACAAAAAAATTTGACAAAAATAATTGACAAAAAAACAACATATAAAATATATATATAAAGGAAAAAAATATATATTAAAAAAATATTTACAAAAAAAAATTGACAAAAATAAATAAATATATAAAATATATATATAAAGGAAAAAATTTATATATATAAAAAATAAAATTGAAAAAGAAATTTGACAAAAAAAAAATATATTAATATTAAAAATATTAATAATAATAATAATTCATCCATCCATCCATCTTCTACCGCTTCTCCGGGTCGGGTCGCGGGGCAGCGTCCTAAGCAGGGAGACCCAGATTTCCCTCTCTCCCGGCCACTTCGTCCAGCTCCTCCGGGGAATCCCGAGGCGTTCCCAGGCCAGCCGAGAGACATAGTCTCTCCAGCGTGTCCTGGGTCTTCCCCGGGGCCTCCTCCCGGTGGGACGTGCCCGGAACACCTCACCAGGGAGGCGTCCAGGAGGCATCCTAACCAGATGCCCGAGCCACCTCATCTGGCTCCTCTCGACGCGGAGGAGCAGCGGCTCTACTCTGAGCCCCTCCCGGATGACCGAGCTCCTCACCCTATCTCTAAGGGAGAGCCCAGACACCCTGCGGAGGAAAATCATTTCAGCCGCTTGTATTCGCGATCTCGTTCTTTCGGTCACTACCCACAACTCGTGACCATAGGTGAGGGTAGGAACATAGATCGACCGGTAAATCGAGCTTTGCCTTTAGGCTCAGCTCCCTCTTTACCACGACAGACCGATGCAGCGTCTGCATCACTGCCGACGCCGCACCAATCCGCCTGTCGATCTCCCGCTCCATCCTTCCCTCACTCGTGAACAAGACCCCGAGGTATTTAAACTCCTCCACTTGGGGCAGGATCTCCTCCCGACCCGGAGAGTGCACTCCATCCTTTTCCGGCTGAGAACCATGGTCTCGGATTTGGAGGTGCTGATTCTCATCCCAGCCGCTTCCCACTCGGCTGCGAACCGCTCCAGCGAGAGCTGGAGGTCACGGCCCGATGAAGCCAACAGGACCACATCATCTGCAAAGAGCAGTGACCCAATCCTCAGGCCACCGAAACGGACCCCCTCAACGCCCCGGCTGCGCCTAGATATTCTGTCCATAAAGGTTATGAACAGAACCGGTGACAAAGGGCAGCCCTGGTGGAGTCCAACCTCACCGGGAACAAGTCCGACTTACTGCCAGCAATGCGGACCAAGCTCTGGCACCGGGTCGTACAGGGACCAAATGGCCCGTATCAAGGGGTCCGGTACCCCCCATACTCCCGGAGCACCCCCACAAGACTCCCTAGGGACACGGTCGAAAGCCTTCTCCAAGTCCACAAAACATGTGTAGACTGGTTGGGCAAACTCCCATGCACCTCCAGGACCCCACGGAGGGTGTAGAGCTGGTCCACAGTTCCGCGACCAGGACGAAAACCACATTGCTCCTCTTGAAAAAAACAACATATAAAATATATATATAAAGGAAAATTTGACAAAAAATAAAAATAAATTAATGTTAAAAATATTAATTATTATTATTATTATTATTATTAATAATAATAATAATAATAATACATTTGACACAAAAAATTTTTATATAAAATATATATATAAAGGAAAAAAACTATATATATAAAAAAATTTGACAAAAAAATTGACAAAAACAATATATAAAATATATATATAAAGGAAAAAAATATAAATAAAAAAATTGAATTTTTTTTTGACAAAAAAATAAAAATAAATTAATATTAAAAATATTAATAATAATAATAATTATTATTATTAATTATAATAATAATAAATTTGAAAAAAAAATATATATAATATATATATAAAGGAAAAAAGATATATTAAAAAAATATTTACAAAAAAATTTGACAAAAAAATAATATATATAATATATATATAAAGGAAAAATATATATATTAAAAAATATTAACAAAAAAATTTGACAAAAAAAAAAATACGTTTCCATTGGAAATACGTTTTCGCCCGGACGCTGGTCACCGGGGCCCCCCTGGAGCCAGGCCCGGGGGTAGGGGCTCGAGGGCTAGCGCCTGGTGGCCGAGCCTACACCTATGGGGCTCGGCCGGGCACAGCCCGAAGAGGCAACGTGGACCCCTTCCCATGGGCTCACCACCCATGGGAGGGGCCAAGGGGGTCGGGTGCAGTGTGAGATGGGCGGCGGCCGAAGGCAGGGGCCTTGGCGGTCCGATCTCGGCTGCAGAAGCTAGCTCTAGGGACGTGGAATGTCACCTCTCTCATGGGAAGGAGCCTGAGCTGGTGCGGGAGGTCGAGAGGTTCCGGCTAGATATAGTCGGCCTCGCCTCGACGCACGGCATGGGCTCCGGAACCAGTCTCCTTGAGAGGGGTTGGACTCTCTTCCACTCTGGAGTTGCCCCTGGTGGGAGGCGCCGAGCAGGGGTGGGAATACTTATTGCCCCCGGCTCGGTGCCTGTACGTTGGGGTTCACCCCGGTAGACGAGAGGGTAGCCTCCTCCGCCTTCGGGTGGGGGACGGGTCCTGACTGTTGTTTGTGCTTATGCTCCAAACAGCAGCTCAGAATACCCACCCTTTTGGAGTCCTTGGAGGGGGTGTTTGAGAACACTCCTTCCGGGGACTCCCGTTTTTGCTGGGAGACTTCAATGCTCACGTGGGCAACGATAGTGAGACCTGGAGGGGCGTGATTGGGAGGAACGGCCCCCGATCTGAACCAGAATGGTGCTTTGTTGTTGGACTTCTGTGCTTGTCACAGATTGTCCATAACGAACACCATGTTCAAGCACAAGCGTGTCCATATATGCACCTGGCACCAGGACACCCTGGGCCGCAGTTCAATGATCGACTTTGTGGTCGTGTCGTCGGACTTGCGGCCGCATGTCTTGACACTCGGGTGAAGAGAGGGGCGGAGCTGTCAACTGATCACCACCTGGTGGTGAGTTGGCTCCGATGGTGGGGAGGATGCCGGTCAGGCCTGGCAGGCCCAAACGTATTGTGAGGGTCTGCTGGGAACGCCTGGCAGAGTCTCCTGTCAGAAGGAGCTTCAACTCCCACCTCCGGGAGAGCTTCAACCATGTCCCGGGGAGGCGGGGACATTGAGTCCGAGTGGGCCATGTTCCGTGCTCTATTGTCGAGGCGGCTGACCGGAGCTGTGGCCGCAAGGTCGTCGGTGCCTGTCGCGGCGGTAATCCCCGAACCCGCTGGTGGACACCGGCAGTGAAGGATGCCGTCAAGCTGAAGAAGGAGTCCTATCGGACCTTTTTGGCCTGTGAGACTCCGGAGGCAGCAGATAGGTATCGGCGAGCCAAGTGGAGCGCGGCTCGGCGGTCGCTGAGGCAAAAACTCGGGCATGGGAGGAGCTCGGTGAGGCCATGGAGAACGACTTCCGAACGGCTTCGAGGAGGTTCTGGACCACCATCCGGCGTCTCAGGATGGGGAAGCAGTGCACTGTCAACACTGTGTACAGTGGGGATGGGGCGCTGCTGACCTCGACTTCGGGACGTTGTGGGTCGGTGGAGGAATACTTCAAGACCTCCTCAATCCCACCGACACGCCTTCCAGCGAGGAAGCAGGGTCTGGGGACTCGGGGTGGGCTCTCCTATCGGGGCTGAGGTCGCCACGGTGGTTAAAAAGCTCCGTGGTGGCAGGGCCTCGGGGGTGGATGAGATCCGCCCGGAGTCCCTCAAGGCTCTGGATGTTGTGGGGCTGTCTTGGTTGACACGACTCTGCAGCATCGCGTGGACATCGGGGGCAGTGCCTCTGGACTGGCAGACCGGGGTGGTGGTCCCCTCTTCAAGAAAGGGGACCGGAGGGTGTGTTCCAACTACAGGGGATCACACTCCTCAGCCTCCCTGGTAAGGTCTATTCAGGGGTTCTGGAGAGGAGGGTCCGTCGGATGGTTGAACCTCGGATTCAGGAGGAGCAATGTGGTTTTCGTCCTGGTCGCGGAACTGTGGACCAGCTCTACACCCTCCGCGGGGTCCTGGAGGGTGCATGGGAGTTTGCCCAACCAGTCTACACATGTTTTGTGGACTTGGAGAAGGCTTTCGACCGTGTCCCTCGGGAGTCTTGTGGGGGTGCTGGGAGTATGGGGTACCGGACCCCTTGATACGGGCCATTCGGTCCCTGTACGACCGGTGCCAGAGCTTGGTCCGCATGGCTGGCAGTAAGTCGGACTTGTTCCCGGTGAGGGTTGGACTCCGCCAGGGCTGCCCTTGTCACCGGTTCTGTTCATAACTTTTATGGACAGAATATCTAGGCGCAGCCGGGCGTTGAGGGGTCCGGTTCGGTGGCCTGAGGATTGGGTCACTGCTCTTTGCAGATGATGTGGTCCTGTTGGCTTCATCGGGCCGTGACCTCCAGCTCTCGCTGGAGCGGTTCGCAGCCGAGTGTGGCGGCTGGTATGAGAATCAGCACCTCAAATCCGAGACCATGGTTCTCAGCCGGAAAAAGGTGGAGTGCACTCTCCGGGTCGGGAGGAGATCCTGCCCCAAGTGGAGGAGTTTAAATACCTCGGGGTCTTGTTCACGAGTGAGGGAAGGATGGAGCGGGAGATCGACAGGCAGATTGGTGCGGCGTCGGCAGTGATGCAGACGCTGCATCGGTCTGTCGTGGTAAAGAGGAGCTGAGCCTAAAGGCAAAGCTCTCGATTTACCGGTCGATCTATGTTCCTACCCTCACCTATGGTCACGAGTTGTGGGTAGTGACCGAAAGAACGAGATCGCGAATACAAGCGGCTGAAATGAGTTTCCTCCGCAGGGTGTCTGGGCTCTCCCTTAGAGATAGGGTGAGGAGCTCGGTCATCCGGGAGGGGCTCAGAGTAGAGCCGCTGCTCCTCCAGCGTCGAGAGGAGCCAGATGAGGTGGCTGGGGCATCTGGTTAGGATGCCTCCTGGACGCCTCCCGGGTGAGGTGTTCCGAGCACGTCCCACCGGGAGGAGGCCCCGGGGAAGACCCAGGACACGCTGGAGAGACTATGTCTCTCGGCTGGCCTGGGAACGCCTGGGATTCCCGGAAGAGCTGGACGAAGTGGCCGGAGAGAGGGAAGTCTGGGTCTCCTGCTTAGGACGCTGCCCCGCGACCCGACCCGGACAAGCGGTAGAAAATGGATGGATGGATGGATGAAAAAAAAATATTTATAAAATATATATATAAAGAAAAAAAAATATATATTTAAAAATTTGAGAAAAAACAACATATAAAATATATATATAAAGGAAAAAAATATATATTGACAAAAAATTTGACAAAAATATAAATAAATTAATGTTAAAAATATAAATAATAATTATTATTATTATTAATAATAATAATAATAATAATAATAAATTTGACAAAAAAAAAAAAATATATATATATATAGGGGAAAAAAAAAAATATATAAAAAATATATATAAAAAAATTTGACAAACAAATGACAAAAAAAAAAATATATATAAAATATATATATAAAGGAAAATTAATTAATATATATAAAAAGAAAATTGAAAAAAAGTTTGACAAAAAATTAAAAAAATTAATATTAAAAATATTAATAATAATAATTATTATTATTAATAATAATAATAATAATAAATTTGACCAAAAAAAAAAAAAAAAAAAAAAAATATATAATAAATATATAAAGGAAAATATATATATTAAAAAAATATTTACAAAAAAATTTGACAAAAAAATAAATATATAAAATATATATATATAAAGGAAAAAAATATATATTAAAAAAATTTGACAAAAAAACAACATATAAAATATATATATATAAAGGAAAATTTGACAAAAAATAAAAATAAATTAATGTTAAAAATATTAATATTATTATTATTAATAATAATAATAATAATAATAATAATAATAAATTTGACAAAAAATAAATATAAAAATATATATATAAAGGAAAAAAATATATATATATTAAAAAATAGACAAAAAAATTGACAAAAAAACAACATATAAAATATATATATAAAGGAAAAATATATATATTAAAAGAAAATTGACAAAAAAAATTGACAAAAAAATAGACAAAAAAATATATATAAAATATATATATAAAGGATAAAAATAAATATATATAAAAAGAAAATTGAAAATAAAAATTGACAAAAATAAAAATAAATTAATATTAAAGATATTAATAATAATAATTATTATTATTAATAATAATAATAATAAATTTGACACAAAAAAATATATATAATAAATATATAAAGGAAAAATATATATATTAAAAAAATGTGACAAAAAAACAACATAAAATATATATATAAAGGAAAATTTGACAATAAATAAAAATTAATTAATGTAAAAATATTAATAATAATTATTATTATTAATAATAATAATAATAATAATAATAATAATAATAATAAATGTGACAAAAAAATATATATAAAATATATATATAAAGGAAAAAAACTATATATAAAAATATATATATATAAAAAATTTGACAAAAATTTGACAAAAAAAACAACATATAAAATATATATATAAAGGAAAAAAATATATATTAAAAAAAAATTGACAAAAAATTGACAAAAAAAAAATATATATAAAATATATATATAAAGGAAAAAAATATATATATAAAAAAAAGAAA
>JAINUG010000866.1:0-20000 GCA_029706075.1 Aldrovandia affinis
TGGATAGCCAGTCAGCATGTTTCCGACTTGTTTTAAACTACTTTTCTGACCGATTTGGACCGGGAAAACGGCCTGGTTAATGAGGGGGCGTGTCAAAGCCAATACCTAGTGATGCTTTACACTGACTAAACCGCTAGATTCGCCGCTACATTACAAAATGTCACGCCACTGCTATCGCTGCCATTGAATTGAATGGATAGCCAGTTAGCATGTTTCCAACTTGTTTTAAACTACTTGTCCGACCGATTTGAACCGGGAAAACAGCCTGGTTAATGAGGGGAGTGTCAAAGCCAATACCTAGCGATGCTTTACACTGATATAAAATATATATATAAAGGAAAAATATATATATATATTAAAAAAATGTACAAAAAAAATGTGACAAAAAAATAAAATAATAATATATATATAAAGGAAAAATATACATATATTAAAATGTTTCCGACTTGTTTTAAACTACTTTTCCGACCGATTTGGACCGGGAAAACGGCCTGGTTAATGAGGGGGCGTGTCAAAGCCAATACCTAGCGATGCTTTACACTGACTACACCGCTAGATTCGCCGCTACATTAGAAAATGTCACGCCACTGCTATCGCTGCCATTGAATTGAATGGATAGCCAGTTAGCATGTTTCCGACTTGTTTTAAACTACTTTTCCGACCGATTTGGACCGGGAAAACGGCCTGGGTTAATGAGGGGGAGTGTCAAAGCCAATACCTAGCGATGCTTTACACTGATATAAAAATATATATATAAAGGAAAAATTTGACAAAAAAATTATAATATATATAATATATATATATAAAGGAAATATATATATATATTTTTAAAACAATTACAAAAAATTTGACCCAAAAAAACATATAAAATATATATATAAAGGAAAAAAAATATATAAAAAAATGTACAAAAATGTGACCAAAAATAAAATAATAATATATATATAAAGGAAAAATATACATATATTAAAATGTTTCCGACTTGTTTTAAACTACTTTTCCGACCGATTTGGACCGGGAAAACGGCCTGGTTAATGAGGGGGCGTGTCAAAGCCAATACCTAGCGATGCTTTACACTGACTAAACCGCTAGATTTGCCGCTACATTACAAAATGTCACGCCGATGCTATCGCTGCCATTGAATTGAATGGATAGCCAGTTAGCATGCTTCCGACTTGTTTTAAACTACTTTTCCGACCGATTTGGACCGGGAAAACGGCCTGGTTAATGAGGGGGAGTGTCAAAGCCAATACCTAGCGATGCTTTACACTGATATAAAATATATATATAAAGGAAAAATTTGACAAAAAATAATAATATATATAATATATATATATAAAGGAAATATATATATATATTTTTAAAACAATTACAAAAAAATTTGACTAAAAAAACATATAAAATATATATATAAAGGAAAAAAATATATATAAAAAATGTACAAAAAAATGTGACCAAAAAATATATATATATAAAATATATATATAAAGGAAAAATATATATATATATTAAAAAAATGTACAAAAAAAATGTGACAAAAAAATAAAATAATAATATATATATAAAGGAAAAATATACATATATTAAAATGTTTCCGACTTGTTTTAAACTACTTTTCCGACCGATTTGGACCGGGAAAACGGCCTGGTTAATGAGGGCGTGTCAAAGCCAATACCTAGCGATGCTTTACACTGACTAAACCGCTAGATTTGCCGCTACATTACAAAATGTCACGCCGATGCTATCGCTGCCATTGAATTGAATGGATAGCCAGTTAGCATGCTTCCGACTTGTTTTAAACTACTTTTCCGACCGATTTGGACCGGGAAAACGGCCTGGTTAATGAGGGGAGTGTCAAAGCCAATACCTAGCGATGCTTTACACTGACTAAACCACTAGATTCGCCGCTACATTAGAAAATGTCACGCCTGGCTGCTATCGCTGCTATTGAATTGAATGGATAGCCAGTTAGGATGTTTCCGACTTGTTTTAAACGACTTTTCCGACCGATTTGGACCGAAAACGGCCTGGTTAATGAGGGGTGTCAAAGCCAATACCTAGCGATGCTTTACACTGATATAAAATATATATATAAAGGAAAAATACATATATATTAAAAAAATTTACTAAAAAATGTGACCAAAAAAATAAATATATAAAATATATATATAAAGGAAAAATTTGACAAAAAATAATAATATATATAATATATGTATATAAAGGAAATATATATACATATTTTTAAAACAATTACAAAAAAATTTGACCCAAAAAAACATATAAAATATATATATATAAAGGAAAATATATATATATAAAAAATGTACAAAAAAATGTGACCAAAAAAATATATATAAAATATATATATATAAAGGAAAAATATATATATATTAAAAAAATGTACAAAAAAATGTGACAAAATAAAATAATAATATATATATAAAGGAAAAATATACATATATTAAAAAAAAATTTTACAAAAAATATGACCAAAAAAAATATATATATATATATAAGGAAAAAAATATATATAAAAATGTACAAAAAAATGTGACAAAAAAGTACATATATTAAAAAAAGAATTACTAAAACATTTGACCAAAAAAAAATATATATATATATATATATAAAGGAAAAATATATATAAAAACAATGTACTAGAAAAATGTGACAAAAAAATATATATAAAGGAAAGAATATATTTATTAAAAAAAATAAAAAATTGACAACAAAAAAATATATAAAATGTATATATAAAGGAAAAATATATATATATTTTTTTTTAAACTACAAAAAAATTTGACAAAAAAAAAAAAACAATATATAAAATATATATATAAAGGAAAAATATATATATATATTTTTAAAATTACAAAAAATATGACCCAAAAAAAAAATATAAAATATATATATAAAGGAAAAAAAATATAAAAACATTTTTTTTTAAAAATGTAAAAAGAAACAAAGTATATATATATTTTTTAAAAATACTAAAACATTTGACCAAAAAATAATAATATATAAAATATATATATAAAGGAAAAATATATATATTAAAAAAATGTACAAAAAAATGTACAAGAAAAATGTGACAAAAATATACATAAAGGAAAGAATATATATATAAAAATAAAAAGAAATTGACAACAAAAAATATATAAAATGTATATATAAAGGAAAAAAATATATATATTTTTTTAAACTACAAAAATTTGACCAAAAAAAATAAATATATAAAATATATATATAAAGGAAAAATATATATATTTTTTTTTTTAAACTACAAAACAATTTGACCAAAAACCCCAAACTAAACCGCTAGATTCGCCGCTACATTACAAAATGTCACGCCCGATGCTATCGCTGCCATTGAATTGAATGGAAAGCCAGTTAGCATGTTTCCGACTTGTTTTAAACTACTTTTCGACCGATTTGGACCGGAAAACGGCCTGGTTAATGAGGGGGAGTGTCAAAGCCAATACCTAGCGATGCTTTACACTGACTAAACCACTAGATTCGCCGCTACATTACAAAATGTCATGCCGATGCTATCGCTGCCATTGAATTGAATGGATAGCCAGTTAGCATGTTTCCGACTTGTTTTAAACTACTTTTCCGACCGATTTGGACCGGAAAACGGCCTGGTTAATGAGGGGGAGTGTCAAAGCCAAAATTTGACCAAGAAAAAAAAAAATATATATAAAATATATATATAAAGGAAAAAATATATATATATATTTTTTTAATAAAAATATATATAAATAAAAAAAAATATATATATATTTTAAAAAAATGTACAAAAAATAAAAAAAAAATTTGACAAAAAAGTATATATATTAAAAAAGAATTACTAAAACATTTGACCAAAAAAAAAATATATAAAATATATATATAGAGGAAAAATATATATATAAAAAAAAATGTACAAGAAAAATGTGACAAAAACATATATATAAAGGAAAGAATATATTTAAAAAAATAAAAAATTGACAACAAAAAAAATAAAAAATTGACAACCAAAAAAAATATATAAAATATATATATAAAGGAAAAAATATATATATTTTTTTAAATTACAAAAAATTTGACCCAAAAAATATATAAAATATATATATAAAGGAAAAAAATATATATAAAAAAAATGTACTAAAAAATTTGACAAAAAACAAAAATATATATAAAATATATATATAAAGGAAAAAAATATCTAAAAAAAGTACTAAAAAATGTGATAAAAAAAAAAAGATATATAAAAATGTAAAAAGAAACAAAGTATATATATTTAAAAAAAAAATACTTAAACATTTGACCAAAAAATTATAATATATAAAATATATATATAAAGGAAAAATATATATATTAAAAAAATGTACAAACAAAATGTACAAGAAAAATGTGACAAAAAATATATATAAAGGAAAGAATAATATATAAAAAAAAAAAAAATTGACAACAAAAAAATATATAAAATGTATATATAAAGGAAAAAATATATATATATATTTTTTTAAACTACAAAAAAATTTGACCAAAAAAACCCCAAACTAAAACCGCTAGATTACATTACGCTACATTACAAAATGTCACTGGCTATCCATTCAATTCAATGGCAGCGATAACATGCTAACTGGCTGTTTTATCCATTCCAATTTCAATGGCAGCGTGATAGCATTATCTAGCTACACCCATTGAATTGAATGGATAGCCATTGTTGAATGGATAGCCAGTTAGCATGTTTCCGACTTGTTTTAAACTACTTTTCCGACCGATTTGGACCGGAAAACGGCCTGGTTAATGAGGGGCGTGTCAAAGCCAATACCTAGTGATGCTTTACACTGACTAAACCGCTAGATTCGCCGCTACATTAGAAAATGTCACGCCACTGCTATCGCTGCCATTGAATTGAATCTATAGCCAGTTAGCATGTTTCCGACTTGTTTTAAACTACTTTTCCGACCGATTTAGACCGGGAAAACGGCCTGGTTAATGAGGGGGCGTGTCAAAGCCAATACCTAGCGATGCTTTACACTGACTAAACCGCTAGATTCGCCGCTACATTACAAAATGTCACTCCGATGCTATCGCTGCCATTGAATTGAATGGATAGCCAGTTAGCATGTTTCCAACTTGTTTTAAACGACTTTTCCGACCGATTTGGACCGGGAAAACGGCCTGGTTAATGAGGGGGAGTGTCAAAGCCAATACCTAGCGATGCTTTACACTGATATAAAATATATATATAAAGGAAAAATATATATATATTAAAAAAATTAACTAAAAAATGTGAACAAAAAAATAAATATATAAAATATATATATAAAGGAAGAATTTGACAAAAATAATAATATATATACATATTTTTAAAACAATTACAAAAAAATTTGACCCAAAAAAACCATATAAAATATATATATAAAGAAAAAAAATATATATAAAAAAATGTACAAAAAAATGTGACCAAAAAAAATATATATAAAATATATATATAAAGGAAAAATATATATATATTTAAAAATTTACAAAAAAAGTGACAAAAAAATAAAATAATAATATATATATAAAGGAAAAATATACATATATTAAAAAAATGTTACAAAAATATGACCAAAAAAAAAAATAGTTTGAGTGAGTGAGTTTGATGTTGTGTTTGATGTTGCTTTTAATTCTGCAGCATCACAGGTGGCCAATGGAATGGAACGGAATGGAATGGCAGAGCCACGTGTGCCCTGTGTGTGGAGGTGTGAATGGGTGGCTGCTTGGAGGCGGAACACACTGACTTGGATGGGGACAGTGAACGTGGCTGGGGACAGGGACAGGGACAGGGCCATCGACAGGGCCATCCTGCCGTCCCTGTGGGTTTGGGGGGCCGGGGGGCCGGCGGCCAGAGGGGGGCAGTATGCGTTTATCGCTTCTCTGCTTTTGGCTAAGATCAAACTGGGAAAAGATATCTGCTCCAATGACAGGAGCACTCCTGGCCTTTGGGGCGCGGCTTAAGAACACTGTGAGGTTCCAGGCAAATACTGAAAAAAGTAAGTTATTTACGCTTGAGTTTTTCGTAAAGAAAATAGTTAAGGATTTACTTTCTTTGGATAATGCTTTGGTTTATTGTTTGCAAGATTTCTCCAACCGTGGTTTTTTTGATTTGACTTTTTTTTCCGAGGCCGCAAGTGTGACGTGCTATGCCAAATGCAAGGGCTGTGAGAGGGCAACAGCAATGGAGGGGATCAGAGTGGAGCTACTCTGTTCCCAGGTCCAACGCCCTCTCACAGTCCACATGTACAATCCTTTTGTACCAGACATGGACATTATTGTTTTTTTAAGGCGTTTTTGTTCAGAGGTAAAGGAGGGGTCCAAAGTACTGGACCAGTTTGGTTTTTGGACCGGCAAGCGCCGGTTCATTGTCCGGTTGAAGAAAGACGAGCTGGGGGTGGGTGGTTTAGTTCACCCTCCGGGAAGTTTTTCAATAGGGGCAGACAGAGGCTACCTATACTACCCTGGGCAGCCGATATATTGTAGGAGGTGTGGGGGGATCGGGCACAGCAAAGAGGTGTGCCAGGCTAACAAGTGCAGGTTTTGCTTCGGACATGACCACGAGGCGAAAGACTGCAAGGCACCAAGGTCATGCAGCCTGTGTGGGAAGGCCGACCATATGTTCCGAGCCTGCCCGGACAGGAAGCACTCCTATGCGGAGCTCTTCCGGGTGGGTGAGGGGCAGGAGGTCGTGCCTTCCTTGGGGCCCCCCCGGGAGGTGCTGCCCTCTGGTGGCACGGTGGTGGCAGTGCCGGCACCAGCCGGTGCGAAAGAAAAAGACCCGGAGGCGACCCCAGGGAGTGCTCCAGGGCCCAGGAGGGCTGCAGCCGACGACCTGGATCCCGATCCTGGCCAGACGGCAGCGGAAGAAACCGCCTCACGTTCTGCTCCTGGCCTTGCCCTTGCCCCTGCCCCTGCCCCAGTCCCTGTTCCCCCTTCCGCATCCCAAACCCCCCCGGTTTCTGCATCACTTTGCCCGGCAAAAGTGTCGGGAACCCGAGAGGGTCGGGCCCCTAGAGGTCCAGTCCCTCCCGCTCCAGGTTCCAGCTCAGCGGACGGCGACGGGGCGGCGGAGGTGGCAGCTCAGGCGGCGAGTTCGCGGGAGCTTATGGACTCTGAGCCCAGCGGGGCATGGGCGGATGTGGAGGATGAGTACGTGATGCCTCCGGAGCACGTGGGCGAGAGCAGGAAGCGGGGTTCTTCACCCGGCGAGAGCTGGCCGAGCCCGAGGAAGAAGCCCCCCCCCGGCCAAGTGAAACTGGGGAACAGATACGACGCACTGGCAGTCGAAAGCGAAATGGACTCTGAGACGGAGACGGAGACGGAGACAGTCTCCAGGGACTCCGATAAATGAGTTCACTAGCATTCTTAGTTTTGACTCCAATCTTTTAGACCAGGTTGGGGGTATGGTCTCCGAGATCTCGCCAGCACCACCCGTACTGGTGGGGGAGGGGAACTGATGCGGGTTATTGGGACACTAGTTTGTTTTTTGGGTTGTTTGTTTTTTGAGTGTGTATTGTATTATAAGTAAAGTATTTAATTTGATCTTTTTTCACAGTAATTACTTTAAATGCACGGGGCCTTCGGGACCCAGTTAAGAGGGCGGCACTGTTCTCCTCGCTCTCCTCCATGCAGGGGGACGTGTTCCTCCTGCAGGAGGTTCACTTAAGAGATGAGGAGGACGTGTCCGCCTTCACACGGGAATGGGTGTGGGGGCCATCTGGGTGGTCGGTGGGGGGGGTCCACTCAGATGGCGTAGGGATTTTGTTTCGGGGTTTTTCTTGGGTTATTGAAGAGGTGGTGGGTTTTATTGCAGGTAGGGTGATTTTTGTTGATTTCACCTTTATGTCTGTTAAATATAGAATAATAAATGTTTATGCCCCCGCCCAGGGGGGCCGCAGGCTGGAGGTCATCCGGGAGCTCCCCGGGTGCCTCTCGACCTCGCGGTCCCTCATCCTGGGCGGGGATTTCAGTGTGTTTTTTGCATGTGGGACTTCATTGACGGGATTGACGGGATTCTCTGCCAGGCTAATCCCAAGATGCACCTGGATGAGTTTTACCCACGATGCACCTGGCTCTGCCTGCTCGGCTTGCTGACGCTGCGGTTACCTGTGGCTGGCGTGCCCCTCAACGCTGCGGATAGGCAAAATGCACCTGCGTTTTGTCTGTGGAATACTCCACGCTCTGCTACCTCCACAGAGCCGGCCAGAGGCCCTGTTACAACGACTCAGCTGCCCGTGAAGGGCCTCTCATCCTGGCCGTGTTTCTCTCCGGGGGATTTGCCGCGAGGACTGCGCTGCCTGTGGTCACGGGGAAATGAAAAGCTGTCTCCGTATGCGGCGTTCACCTGCGGTACCAGCTCGACTGCTGGCCCAGCAAGGAGAAACTGGTTTGTCTTCCTTCTACTTCTACTATCGGGAAATATTCAACCTAATCCAGGCCCTGGGTTGACGCAACTTCAAACCCCGGAAGAGTTTAAAACTAGTAACGGTTTACGCCTTTTCCATCTTAATGTACGGAGTCTGGTAAACAAAATGGATTTAATTAGAATATGGGCCGACTTGACTGACTCAGACATCATGGTTTTTTCTGAAACATGGTTAAAAAAGTCAATCACAAATGACATGATAAATATCGAGGGATACAATGTTTTTAGATCAGACCGTGCCAAAAAGGAGGAGGGGTTGCAGTTTATGCCAAATCTAAATTTAACTGCACCTGCATCGAGTCTATCAGCAAACCAAACTGCTTCGAACTCGGCCATTAAATTACCACTCCCAAATGGCTCTGATATTATTGTGGTTGGATGTTACCGCCCGCCTTCAGCATTAAAAGAAGCGACCACTTTACTCTCCGATCTTCTTCATAACTGGATTAATTCAGAGTTGGTTTTACTTGGAGACCTAAACTGGGACTGGTTATCATCATCTTCAGATTCATTAAAGGTCATTAGTGACTCTCTTTGTTTGGTACAGTTAATAAACTCGCCAACTCGGATAAATCAAAAAGTTCTGGTTAAATCGACACTAATTGATCTTATTTTAACAAACGTACCCCATAGATTCTCTGCGGTTGGAACCTTTTGTAACGATGTCAGTGATCACTGTGCAGTTGTATGTGTGAGAAACTGTAAGGTTCCTAAGAGTAAACCTCGTTTCATTTATAAAAGACAATTTAAATATTTTAATGAACAAGCCTTTTGCACGATCTCTATAACAGTGATCTGAGTTTTGTCTTACAAATGGCTGATGTTGACCTAGCTTGGAAATATTTTAAATCCACTTTCCTGGCTATATGCGATAAACACGCCCCTTTCAGAAGATTTAGAATAAGTGGTAAAGACAACCCTTGGTTTAATGTATCTATTTCTTCTCTCATTAGACAAAGAGATGCTGCCTGGGCCAAAGCAAAGCAAATTAACAACCCTTTAGATTGGACCCTTTACAGAACTTTAAGAAATAAATGCACTAAATTAATAAAAAATTCTAAATGTGATTACTATCTTAATATGATAAATGAAAATATAAATAACCCTGCCAAGTTCTGGAAGCTAGTTAAATCCTCCTCAGGTGTTATTATGCCAAACAGCTTGCCTGATCTTTTAAAAGTGAATCAAAATGAAATCAAGGGTAAAACCAATATTGCAGACACTTTTAATAATCATTTTATTTCTGCTGGTTCAATTTTCAATTTCAGTAATGCAGGAGTACAAACTACAAAAGGAATCCCTGAGCCTGTCCCATGTTGCCCTGCTCAACTGTTTACTTTTACTCCTATTTTAACCTCACAAGTTCACAAAGCTCTTTTAAGCTTGGATTGTAAAAATCTCCAGGCCCAGACAAGATAGATCCTTGCTTTCTAAAAACTGCTGCAAATATTATTGCAGAGCCTATTGCCTCTATTTTTAATTTAAGTTTATGTTCAAATATCATACCGAGTACCTGGAAATCAGCCATGGTTCTCCCTTTATTAAAGGGTGGAGACTCGTCTGATCTAAATAATTACCGTCCCATTTCCAGACTGTCTGTCCTGGCCAAAGTATTTGAATCCCTTGTAAATGACCAATTAAAGCAGTTTCTATCTGAAAATAATATCCTCAGTGAATCACAATCAGGCTTTAGATCAGGCCATAGTACTATAACAGCGACTATGCTAGTTACTAATGATATCATCAACTCTCTAGATAGTAAACAGCACTGTGCGGCTCTATTTGTTGATTTGTCTAAGGCCTTTGACTCTGTAGATCATCAACTTCTATTACAGAGATTGAGATTTATAGGCCTTGGTGAAATGGCTCTAAATTGGTTTAAGAACTATCTATCTGAAAGAACGCAGTGTGTCTCGGTAGAAAACTATACCTCAGCCTCACTTACAGTAAACAAAGGTGTTCCCCAAGGATCTATTCTAGCCCCTATTTTATTTTCCATTTTTATTAATGACCTGGGCCTGGGAATAAATCCAGCCAAAATACATTTGTACGCCGATGATACAATCATCTACACAATGGCGCCCTCTTTGAATCAAGCCATAGAGCTCCTGCAGGCTGCTTTCCAATCATTGCAGCTTTCACTGTTCAAATTAAAACTGGTTCTAAATTCTAAAAAGACCAAATATATGACCTTCACTCGCTCTCGTTCCAAAACAGCCGATTCCACCATCTTGACATTAGAAGGTATATGTATAGAAAGAGTCACCTCTTACAAATATCTAGGCATATGGCTTGATGAAAAGTTGGCTTTTAATGTGCATGTTGACAATCTGTTGAAAAAGCTTAGACCTAAACTAGGCTTTTTCTTTCGTCTAAAAAAATGTTTTCCGTTTGAAGCCAGAAAGAAAATTGTGCAATGCTAATTTCTAACTGTTTTAGATTATGGTGATGTGATTTACATGCATGCAACGTCATCTTTACTCAAAAAACTTGATTCTGCATATCACGCTGCATTACGTTTTGTAACCAGTGCAGGCTCACGCACTCACCATTGTATTTTATATGAATCTTTAGGCTGGTCCTCTCTATACCAGAGGAGAAAAATTCACATGTTATTATTTATTTTTAAGACATTGTTAGGAAAACGACCTACTTATATCTCCAGCCTTTTATCCTATCATACCAGCAACTATAGCACCAGATCTTCTAACCGGCTTCCTCTAAACGTCCCCAGGGTGTACTCAGAGCTTGGTAAAACCGCCTTTCTCCTTCCATGCACCTTGGGCATGGAATGAGCTGCAAAATACCCTTAACTTAGAAGCACTCACTTCCTTGTATTCCTTTAAAGGTCTTCTACAAACTGCTCTGAAGGAAAAATGTTGCTGTTTATGTAACCTTGACTTGAGATGGACCGTGTTACGGATAACGACTTGCTGAGCAATTTTACCATCGCTGGTATCGTCTGTATTGCCTTTTCCCTTGTGCAACTTTTATGTATTGTATGTGTTCATGTGAAATTGTTTATGTGAAACTTTTATTTTTTTCTATTTTGATGTGTTAACTGCTGCTGCCGTCTTGACCAGGACTCCCTGGAAGAAGAGATCTTGTATCTCAATGGGACCTTCCTGTATAAATAAAGGATAAATAAATAAAATAAATATATGTTTGGATGTGGGGAGAGGGGGGGCTCGGGCGGGAGAGGGAGGGGTGGATTACTCCGCAAGGGCTTTAGAGGGGGTGGTGGGAGACTTTGGGTTAACCGATGCGTTCCGGACGGTGCACCCGGGGGACGCTGGTTACACGTGGCGTAACTCCAGGGGGTTCGCGAGCCGCCTGGACTACATTTTCGTGGGAGGGGGGATATGTGGTATGAAGTGTGTTCTTCTCCCCTCGTGGGCGTCGGACCACGACATGCTTCAGGTCTCTCTGCCCACGGACGGGCCGAAGTGGGGGTCAGGCTTCTGGCGGCTTAACACCCTGCTGCTGGAAGCCGAGGCCTTTAAGGCGGTCTTCACGTCCTTTTATAGGTCGGTTCGGGCCATGCGGCCAATGTATGCATCAGTGGTAGAGTGGTGGGAGGCGGCCAAGTGCCGTCTCGCAAAATTCTGCCGGCGGTTTGCGGCCGCGGCGCGGCGGAGGGATAGGGCAGGGGTGGCCAAGGTTTCGGCTGACCTGTCTTATCTCCATGGCTGCTTCAACCGTGGTGAGCACGTGGATTGGGCCCTCTATGAGGGGGTGAAAGAACGGCTCCGGGGGCTGTTGGAGGCGAGGGCGAAGGCCCTGGCCTTCCAGGCCCGGCTGAGGGAGTTGGAGGAGGGTGAGAAGCCCTCCGCCTACTTCTTTCAGGCCGCCAGGGCGCGGCGGAGCGCACCTGCCTTTGCGGGTCTAAAGCGGCCCGATGGAACCGTGGCTGAGGGCTCGGCGATGTTGGCAGTGGCAGAGGCCTACTATGCTGAGCTCTTCAGCAGGCGGGCCTGTGATCCGGGGGCGGAGGCTGCCCTCCTGGATTGTGTCTCGGCTCGGCTGGAGAGCGAGGAGGCGCAGTCTATGGAGGCGGACGTGTCACTGGAAGAAGTGAGGGAGGCGCTGCTGTCCCCGGGACGACGGGCGGTCGCCGGGCACGATGGGTTACCTAAGGAGTTTTACAACGCCTTTTGGGAGCTCATTGGGCCCGACCTGCTGGAGGTTTACAGGGCCCTCCTGCAAAGGGGGTCCTTGTCAGCCTCCATGCGGAAGGGGGTGTTGGCGCTCCTCTTCAAGGGGGGCGACAGGACTGACCTGGCGAATTGGCACCCGCTGACTCTGCTAACGGTGGATTATAAAGTACTTGCGAAAGTGCTTGTGATCCGCCTGCGGCGGGTGATGGGGGCGCTGGTGAGTTGGGACCAGACCTGTGGGGTTCCCGGGCGCAGCTGCGCCTGGAACCTGGTCCTCCTGCGGGATGTGTTGGACTGGGTCGATGAGAGACATCTGCCTTTGGGCCTGGTCAGTATTGATCAGGAGAAGGCCTTCGATCGGGTCCAGCACGGGTTCCTGCATGGGGTCCTGAAGCGGATGGGGTTCGGGCCCCGGTTCATCGGCTGGGTGCGCACGCTGTACGCGGATGTGTACAGCTGCGTACGGGTGAATGGGTTCCTGAGCGGGCCGGTGGAGCAGTTGGGGGGGGTGCGGCAGGGTTGTCCGCTCTCTCCTCTGCTCTACGTCTTGTTCATGAAGCCCTTCGCTGAGCTGGTGCGTCGGGACCCGGGCGTCGACGGGGTGCGGCTGCCGGGGGCGTCCGGCGAGGTTCTGAAGATTCAGCAGTACGCTGATGACACAACTATGTTTGTGTCGTCCGCACGCTCGCTGGGTCGGATTCGGGCTCTGACCGACCTCTTTGGGGCTGGTACAGGCTCGAAGGTGAACCTTGCCAAGTCCTCGGTGCTGTACTGCGGCTGCTGGAGGGACGACAGAAGTGGCGGTGGGTTTAGTGTGTGCACCGGTGGGCTTAAGATCTTGGGCGTCCGGTTCTTTGCTCGCGACAGCGCGGCTTTGAACTGGGAGGCCAGGCTCAACCTGGTGCGCACCAGACTGGGAGTCTGGACCCGCCGTCAGCTGTCACTGACTGGCAGGGTCGTGGTGGTGCGGTCAGTGCTTCTGCCGCTCCTTATTCACCTGGCGTACGTGTTTCCGGTCCCTGCTCGTACCAAGCTCGCCCTCACGAGGCTGGTTTTCCGGTTCTTGTGGGGCGGTAGGTATGAGTACGTGAGCCGGGAGCTAATGTACATGCCGGTGTCTGGGGGGGGGCGGGGCGTCCCCAGGATCCCGTTGAAGTTGGATGTGCTGCACGCCTGTTTCGCGGGTAGGATTTTCCTCGAGAGGGCGCCTCACGGGTGCTATTACTTCGCCAGGTTTTACCTGGCGGGGTTCTTTAGGCACCTGGTGGCGCTCTCTCACGTGGTGCCATGTTCGGAGACTCCGTCCCCGGGTTACAGGTCAGTTCTACGGTTCCTGCGCCAGTGTCCTTCGCCCGTTACGCGGGAGGAGGCCACTGACCACAGGGCCCTGTACGCCAGGCTGGCGTCTCGGCAGGTCGTGACCCCGTCCGGAGTACCCGCAGGGGTGGTCTGGAGTAGGGTGTGCGGCGGCGGGGCGCCGGGTGCCGTGCGTGACCTGCAATGGCGATGCGCTCTGGGCCGTCTGCCGGTGCGGGAGATCCTGCACCGGCACGGATGCGCTGCCAGCCCCTTGTGTCCCAGGGGGTGCGGGGCACCGGAAACGGTGTCTCACGTTTTCTGGGACTGTCCTTTCGCGGGGGAGTTCTGGACCTTGGTCCGGGGTCTCCTGCGGAGGGTCGGGCCTGGCCACGTGCTGTCGCGGGATGGGGTGGTCTACCGGCGCGGCCTGGGGTTACTGCCGTCAGTGACCTCGGGTGTCCTCTGGGACGTGTTGGGGTACGCGAAGTGGGCACTCTGGGAGGATAGGGCTTTTGTTGTGGGAAAAAGGGTGAACGTTCTGACGCCGTCGCACCTGTTCTACCGGTTCCGCGGGAGGGTGGTAGAGCGGATCCGGATGGATAGGACGGTGCACGGGCGGAACTGGGTGTTAGAACGGTGGGGGGGTTTTAGTGGGTTGATTTAAGGGTTTTGTTCATTTTCGGTTTTCCTTTTCTTTTCCTTATCCTTTTCTTTTTCTTACCCTTTTCCTTTTTTTTTTTACATTACCTTTCTTTAAAGTTTAATATATGTGATATGTTGTACGCTCCCGACTATTTAGATAGGTTGGGAGTTGGCTTTTTGTTTGTTGTCGTGTTGTGTCAGGAAAATATCTGGCATTGTTTGTTTCATGATTTTGCTTAAAGTTTAAGGTTCTTTTTTGGTTTTTTTGTGGTTTGTTTAGTGGAAAATGAATATTGTTTGATGGGTTCATTGAATGAACGAGAAATGTAAAATTTAAGTTTTATAATAAAAAAAATATAAAAAAAATCTGTTCTTATCAGTTTAATATCTGATATGTCCCCCATCGGGACTACATATTAAACGGATTTTTAGAACGGGAGTCGGAAAAGGAGCTTGCTCCGTCCGCTCCACGCATTGACCATGTATGGCAGTGTATCAGGGAACAGTGCACCTCTCTTCCTTTGTGTCCAAAAACAGTCTGTGTGTGTGTGGTGTGTGTGTGTGTGTGTGTGTGTGTGTGTGTGTGTGTGTGTGTGTGTGTGTGTGTGTGTGTGTGTGTGTCATGGTGTGGTGTGTGTGTGTGTGTGTGTGTGTGTGTGTGTGTGTGTGTGTGTGTGTGAGTGAGTGAGTGAGTGAGTGAGTGAGTGAGTGAGTGAGTGAGTGAGTGAGTGAGTGAGTTTGAGTGAGTGAGTGAGTGAGTGAGTGAGTGAGTGAGTTTGAGTGAGTGAGTTTGATGTTGTGTTTGATGTTGCTTTTTAATTCTGCAGCATCACAGGTGGCCAATGGAATGGAACGGAATGGAATGGCAGAGCCACGTGTGCCCTGTGTGTGGAGGTGTGAATGGGTGGCTGCTTGGAGGCGGAACACACTGACTTGGATGGGGACAGTGAACATGGCTGGGGACAGGGACAGGGACAGGGCCATCGACAGGGCCATCCTGCCGTCCCTGTGGGTTTGGGGGGCCGGGGGGCCGGCGGCCAGAGGGGGGCAGTATGCGGTTATCGCTTCTCGGCCTTTTGGCTAAGACCAAGTGGTATAATAAATACGAGGAACGATGTCTATTCCCATAAGCGGACTGCCGGCCTACAAGGCGCGGCTAAGGAATTCGGTGCGTTTTGACGCAGGACCTGACTTGGAGAAACGAAAGGTATTTAATTTGGATTTCTTTGTAAAGAAAGTGTTAATGGAGTTACTTTCGGTGGAACAAAGGGAAGTGTATTGTTTGCAAGATTTTTCTAATAGAGGTTTTTTTTGATTTGACCTTTTTTACTGAGACGGCATGTGCTTCTTTCTATGCTAAGAGTCTCACGAAACGAGGTGCACCTGTGCTGGATGGAATCAGAATCGAGCTACTCTGCGCACAGGTGCATCGACCCCTGACTTTACATTTATATAATCCCTTTGTTAGGGAAGAAGACATTTTTTTTTTTGCACCGGTTCTGTTCGGAGGTTAAAGAGGGGAAAAAGTTATTAGATAAATACGGGTTTTGTGGGGGCAAGCGTCGTTATATGGTGCGCTTCAGGCCGGGCCCAGGTGGCTACGCACACCCACCCGGTAGCTTCTCCATAGGCCCGGACAGGGGCTATCTTTTTTATGCTGGCCAGCCCGACTACTGCCGGCGGTGTGGGGACTTGGGGCACACAAAGGATGTGTGCATGACAAAAAAATGCAGAGTGTGTGGCTCAAAGGAGCATGAGGCAAACAAATGCAATGCTCCTAAGGCTTGTAGCCACTGCGGCGCGCTAGGCCACATGTTCCGGGGCTGCCCGGACAGGAAGCGGACATTCGCCGAGCTCTTCCAGGTCGAGGGGGAGGGCAACTACCAGCTGACCCCAGACCAGGGACCTCCCAGGGGAGCAGCGCCCCCTGGCGGCCAGGGGGAGAAAGTGCAGGAGGTGGCTGTAACATCGGCTCCAGTTCCTGCTATGGGCCCTGATCCGGTTCCGGGATCGGGACTTTCAGAGCAGACAGAAGCGGTTCCTGCTCCTGGTCCGGAGACTGGTCCAGATCCAGTTTCTGCTTCACCCACCACCACTGTTCCTGCGCCTGGCCCGGATCCGGTTGTCGCCTCGACCTCCACCACCACTGTTCCTGCACCTGGTCCAGATCCGGTCGTCGCATTGACCTCCACCACCTCTGTTCCTGGGCCTGGTCCAGATCCGGTCGTCACCTCGACCTCCACCACAACTGTTCCTGCACCTGGTCCAGATCCGGTTCCGGGGCTAGTCCCGATTCCTACCCCCGGCCCCGCCCCTACCTCCGCCCCTGTCCAGGCCCCAGCCCCTGCCCCAGACCCCTTCCCAGTCCCGGCGCCAGACACTGGTCCTGCTGAGGCCATAGCCCTGCCGGAGACCGGCAAGGGCACAGGAGAACCCCGCGCACCACTCACCACAGCTCCTGTTCCGGTGCCGGTTCGGGTTGAAGCTGGGGTGGCCGCAGCAGGGAAGGGGGTCTTTTTGCCCTCCCCGGAGGCGGTTGCTCTGCCAGAGGAGCTGAGCACAGAGACCATGGAATGGGGGAACTGCTGCGTGCCCGACCCGGCATGGGAACAGCAGCGGCCGAGGAAGAGGGTCTTGTCGGGGGGTGAGGAGGGCCCAGGGGGACGCAAGTCACAAAACACCTCCCCCCCCATAGCGACTTATAATAGATTTGATGTCCTGTCACCAGAGGAGTGGAAAAGAGAAGAGGAACGGATGGACACGGAAGCCTCGTCCCCAATGGTGGCGACGGTTGACGTGGAGGGGCTGGTGGCCATCCTGGAGCCTCAGCCTGGACTGGGGGAGGGGGGTCTCTCAGGGTTGTAGCTGTGTGGTGTGTTATGTAGTAGTCACTCGTTCCTTTGGTTTTTTTTTCATTAGAGTGTTGTTTCGTCTGTTTGTAAAATAAATAAACAAAAAATTCACATTAACTACACTAAATGCACGGGGCCTTCGGGACCCAAGTAAGAGGGCGGCACTGTTCTCCTGGCTCTCCTCCATGCAGGGGGACGTGTTCCTCCTGCAGGAGGTCCACTTAAGAGATGAGGAGGACGTGTCCGCCTTCACACGGGAATGGGTGTGGGGGCCATCTGGGTGGTCGGTGGGGGGGGTCCACTCAGATGGCGTGGGGATTTTGTTCCGGGGTTTTTCTTTTGTTATTGAAGAGGTGGTGGGCTTTATTTCAGGGAAGGTGCTTTTTGTGGATTTTACGCACTTTTCAATTAAATATCGTTTGGTGAATGTGTATGCTCCTGCCCAGGAGGGCCGCAGGTTGGAGGTTATCCGGGAGCTACCCGGGTGCCTCTCGACTTCGCGGTCCCTTATCCTGGGCGGGGATTTTAATGTGAGCTTGGATGGGGGGGGAGGCGGGTTGGGGGAGGGAACTACCAACCACTCTGCCAGAGCCCTGAAAAAGTAATAGGTGACTTTGCGTTGATAGATGTGTTCCGGACGGTGCACCCGGGGGATGCTGGTTACACCTGGCGTAACTCTAGGGGGCATGTGAACCGTTTGGACTACATTTTCGTGGGAAGGGGACTAAGTGGCATGAAGTGTGTTCTTCTCCCCTCGTGGGCGTCGGACCACGACATGTTACAGGTCTCCTTTCCCACGGACGGGCCGAAGTGGGGGTCAGGCTTCTGGCGGCTTAACACTCTGCTTCTGGAAGCCGATGCCTTTAAGGCGGCCTTCACGTCCTTTTATCCATCGGTCCGGGCTTTGCGGCCAATGTATTCGTCCGTGGTAGAATGGTGGGAGGCGGCCAAGTGTCGTTTCGCAACATTCTGCCGGCGGTTTGCAGTCACGGCACGGCGGCGGGATAGGGCAGGGGTGGCCAGGTGGATGGCGTCCCTGTCCTATATCCAAGGCCGCTTTAACCGCGGCGAGCACGTGGATTGGGCCCTCTATGAGGGGGCGAAAGAACGGCTCCGGGGGCTCTTGGAGGCGAGGGCGAAGGTCCTGGCCTTCCAGAGCCGGCTGAAAGAACTGGAGGAGGGTGAAAAGCCCTCTGCGTATTTCTTTCAGGCCGCCAGGGCGCGGCGGGGCGCATCAGCCTTTGAGGGTCTAAAGAGGCCCGATGGAACCGTGGCTGAGGGCTCGGCGATGTTGGCAGTGGCAGAGGCCTACTACGCTGAGCTCTTCAGCCGACGGGCCTGTGATCCCGTGGTGGAGGCTGCCCTCTTGGACTGTGTCTCGGCTCGGCTGGAGAGCGAGGAGGCGCAGTCCATGGAGGCGGACGTGACACTGGAAGAGGTGAGAGAGGCGCTGTGGTCCCTACGGGACGGACGGTCGCCCGGGCACGATGGACTTCCCAGGGAGTTTTTCACGACTTTTTGGGAGCTCGTCGGGCCCGACCTGCTGGAGGTTTACAGGGCCCTCCTGGAGAGGGGGTCTCTGTCGGCCTCTATGCGAAAGGGCGTGCTGGCACTCCTCTTCAAGGGGGGCGACAGGACTGACCTGGCGAGCTGGCGTCCGCTGACCCTGCTAACGGTGGATTACAAAGTACTTGCAAAAGTGCTTACGATCCGCCTGCAGCGGGTGATGGGGGCGCTGGTGAGTCAGGACCAGACCTGTGGGGTTCCGGGGCGCGTCTGCGCCTGGAACCTGGTCCTCCTGCGGGATGTGATGGACTGGGTCGAGGAGAGAGAGCTGCCTTTAGCCCTGGTCAGCATTGATCAGGAGAAGGCCTTCGACCGGGTCCAGCACGGGTTCCTGCATGGGGTCCTGAAGCGGATGGGGTTCGGGCCTCGGTTCATCAGCTGGGTGCGCACGCTGTACGCGGGAGTGTACAGCTGCGTACGGGTGAATGGGTTCTTGAGCGGGCCGGTGGAGCAGTTGGGGGGGGTGCGGCAGGGATGTCCGCTCTCTCCTCTGCTCTACGTCTTGTTCATGGAGCCCTTTGCTGAGCTGGTGCGTCGGGACCCGGGCGTCGACGGGGTGCGGCTGCCGGGGGCGTCCGGCAGGGTTCTGAAGATCCAGCAGTACGCTGATGACACAACATTGTTTGTGTCGTCCGCACGTTCGCTGGGTCGGATTCGGGCTCTGACCGACCTCTTTGGGGCTGGTACAGGCTCGAAGGTGAACCTCGCCAAGTCCTCGGTGCTGTACTGCGGCCGCTGGAGAGACGACAGAAGTGGCGGTGGGTTTAGTGTGTGCACCGGTGGGCTTAAGATCTTGGGCGTCCGGTTCTTTGCCCGCAATAGCGCGGTTTTGAACTGGGAGGCCAGGCTCAACCTGGTGCGCACCAGACTGGGAGTCTGGACCCGCCGTCAGCTGTCACTGACTGGCAGGGTTGTGGTGGTGCGGTCGGTGCTCTTGCCGCTCCTCATTCACCTGGCGTACGTGTTCCCTGTTCCTGCTCGTACCAAGCTCGCCCTCACGAGGCTGGTTTTCCGGTTCTTGTGGGG
>JAINUG010000866.1:25000-46200 GCA_029706075.1 Aldrovandia affinis
AGCAGCAGAGTGTTAAGCCGCCAGAAGCCTGACCCCCACTTCGGCCCGTCCGTGGGAAAGGAGACCTGTAACATGTCGTGGTCCGACGCCCACGAGGGGGAAGAACACACTTCATGCCACTTAGTCCCCTTCCCACGAAAATGTAGTCCAAACGGTTCACATGCCCCCTAGAGTTACGCCAGGTGTAACCAGCATCCCCCGGGTGCACCGTCCGGAACACATCTATCAACGCAAAGTCACCTATTACGTTTTTCAGGGCTCTGGCAGAGTGGTTGGTAGTTCCCTCCCCCCCCATCCAAGCTCACATTAAAATCCCCGCCCAGGATAAGGGACCGCGAAGTCGAGAGGCACCCGGGTAGCTCCCGGATAACCTCCAACCTGCGGCCCTCCTGGGCAGGAGCATACACATTCACCAAACGATATTTAATTGAAAAGTGCGTAAAATCCACAAAAAGCACCTTCCCTGAAATAAAGCCCACCACCTCTTCAATAACAAAAGAAAAACACCGGAACAAAATCCCCACGCCATCTGAGTTGACCCCCCCCACCGACCACCCAGATGGCCCCCACACCCATTCCCGTGTGAAGGCGGACACGTCCTCCTCATCTCTTAAGTGGACCTCCTGCAGGAGGAACACGTCCCCCTGCATGGAGGAGAGCGAGGAGAACAGTGCCGCCCTCTTACTTGGGTCCCGAAGGCCCCGTGCATTTAGAGTAGTTACTGTGAATTTTTTATTTATTTATTTTAAAAACAGACGAAACAACACTCTAATGAAAAAACAAAACAAAGGAACGAGTGACTACTACAGAACACACCACACAGCTACAACCCTGAGAGCCCCCCCTCCCCCAGTCCAGGCTGAGGCTCCAGGATGGCCACCAGCCCCTCCACGTCAACCGTCGCCACCATTGGGGACGAGGCTTCCGTGTCCATCTGTTCCTCTTCTCTTTTCCACTCCTCTGCTGACAGGACATCATATCTATTATAAGTCTCTATGGGGGGGGAGGTGGTTTGTGATTTGCGTCCCCCTGGGCCCTCCTCACCCCCCGACAAGACCCTCTTCCTCGGCCGCTGCTGTTTCCATGCCCAGTCGGGCTCGCAGCAGTTCCCCCATTCCATGGTCTCCATGCTCAGCTCCTCTGGCAGAGCAACCGCCTCCGGGGAGGGCAAAAAGACCCCCTTCCCTGCTGCGGCCACCCCAGCTTCAACCCGAACCGGCACCGGAACAGGAGCTGTGGTGAGTGGTGCCCGGGGTTCTCCTGTGCCCTTGCCGGCCTCCGGCAGGGCTATGGCCTCAGCAGGACCAGTGTCTGGCGCCAGGACTGGGAAGGGGTCTGGGGCAGGGGCTGGGGCCTGGACAGGGGCGGAGGTATGGGCGGGGGTAGGGGTAGGAATCGGGACTAGCCCCGGAACCGGATCTGGACCAGGTGCAGGAACAGTTGTGGTGGAGGTCGAGGTGACGACCGGATCTGGACCAGGCCCAGGAACAGAGGTGGTGGAGGTCAATGCGACGACCGGATCTGGACCAGGTGCAGGAACAGTGGTGGTGGAGGTCGAGGCGACAACCGGATCCGGACCAGGCGCAGGAACAGTGGTGGTGGGTGAAGCAGAAACTGGATCTGGACCAGTCTCCGGACCAGGAGCAGGAACCGCTTCTGTCTGCTCTGAAAGTCCCGATCCCGGAACCGGATCAGGGCCCATAGCAGGAACTGGAGCCGATGTTACAGCCACCTCCTGCACTTTCTCCCCTGGCCGCCAGGGGGCGCTGCTCCCCTGGGAGGTCCCTGGTCTGGGGTCAGCTGGTAGTTGCCCTCCCCCTCGACCTGGAAGAGCTCGGCAAATGTCCGCTTCCTTTCCGGGCAGCCCCGGAACATGTGGCCTAGCGCGCCGCAGTGGCTACAAGCCTTAGGAGCATTACATTTGTTTGCCTCATGCTCCCACCTGGCCACCCCTGCCCTATCCCGCCGGCGCGCCACAACCGCGTATCGCCGGCAGAATGTTGGCTCTTCGCCGCCTCCCACCACTCTACCACTGATGTGAACAGGGGCCGTAGTGTCCTAACCGAAGCGTAAAAACCCGTGAAGGAAGTTACAAAGGCGTCGGAACCCAGCAGTGATGTATTCAACCGCCAGAAACCCCGCCCCCACTCTGGCCCGTCCATGGGTAAGGAGGCTCGCAGCATGTCGTGGTCCGACGCCCACGAGGGGAGAAGAACACACTTCACACCGCTCAGCCCCCCACCCATGAAGATGTAATCCAGGCGGCTCTCAGCCCCCCTGGAGTTACGCCACGTGAAGCCTGGGTCAGTCGGGTGTGCCGCCCTGAAGGCGTCGACCAGGGAGAAGTCCCTCACTAAATCCGCGAGCGCTCTGCCAGAATGGTCAATCCCACCCTCGCCCCCCCCGTGTCCAAGTTAACGTTGAAATCCCCACCCAGTATCAGGGACCGCGTGGTTGAGAGGCATCCGGGTAAGTCCCGAAAAACCTCCAACCTGCGGCCCCTCTGGGCGGGGGCATACACATTCACCACCCTAAATTGTGACTTCTGAAACAAAAAATAAACATACAACACCCGTCCCGCCACCGTGCTCACTACCTCCTCCACCACAAAAGAAGCACCCCTGAATAAAATCCCCACCCCATCGGCATGGACCCCACCCACAGACCACCCCGACGGGCCCCACCCCCACTCTCGAGTGAACACAGCCACGTCCTCCTCGTCCCTGAGATGCACCTCTTGCAGGAGGTACACATCCCCCCGCATTTCTCTCAGGAACGAGAAGACCGCGGCACGCTTAGCGGGGTCCCGTAAACCCCGCACATTGGCTGTGATTACAGTGAAGGTGGAAAGAAAAACAAAAAAACAAACAAACACCAAAACACTCAACACTTAAAACACTTAAACACTTAGATCCCCCTTAGGGGGGGGGAGTTTCCTACCCCATCCCAAACCCCCCCGCCCCCCTCCCCTCTCGGAGATAGTTCCATCTGTTCTGGCCTGTCTTCACTACAGTCCAGGGAGAGGGCCGGGGAGGCCAGCTCCAAGTCCCTATTCGTACAAAAGTCCAGGCCATCCATGCCATCCTGCTCCGGCGGCGAAAGCACCGAATACGGATTGTATACCACGATTTCAGCCGGGAAGAGGGGAGGGGAGGGGCCCAGGGGCCCCTAGAAACCCTGTCCGGGGGGTTCCCGGACAGAGGCCTTTTCCGCTGCTGCTTCACGTTCCAAACGCCATCCTCGCCTCCGCCAGGATCCCTAGAGTCTCCCCACGCCTTTGGGGTCTCTGGATCCTGGGCGGTGGGGGCCCCCTCAAAGACCGCCGCCCCTGCCCCCACACAAGAGGCCTCGCCGCCACCAACGCCACTCTCCTCAGCGGGGACAGGAACAGGGGGAGAACCCGGCCCAGGAGCGAGAGGGGTGCCAAAAACCCTCCCCCGTCCAAAGGCCTGCTGCCCATGTGGCGCAGCGGAATGGGGGGCTTGGCCAGAAGCCAATGCCGAAACAGGAGGGGGAGCGGAACCAGGACCCACGCCGAGATCCGGAGCCTTGGTCATCGCTGAGATGGAGGGAACCGAAGCCTCACCGGGCGCGGGAACAGGAGCCGAACCAGGAGCAGAGTTGGGTGCGGTGGTAGCAGAGGTGGTAGTGGAGGTGGAGGTAGGTGTGGAGGCAGTGGAGGTGGAGGTGATGATGATGGAGCTGGTGGTGGAGTCCGAGGGAAGGACGGGTGTCGGGCCGGACGCTGAGACCGATGGCTGGACCTCAGCAGCAGCCGTGCCGGGAGCGGAGCTTGGAGCCTTCCTGGGGGCGGTCCTGGGAGCGCCATCCGTTCCAGATTTTCTCCTGGCGCCTGAACCTGCATCGCCTCCTCCGAGCCCCCAGAGGGCGCTGCACCCCCAGGAGGCCCCAGATGGCCGACCGCATGGTCTCCACAGGCCTGCCCTGCACCAAACAATTTGGCGAAGGTTCTTTTTCTCTGAGGGCAGGCCCGATGCAGATGGCCCTCCGCCCCGCACAGACTGCAGGCCTTTGGGGCTACACAGTCCTTGGTGGTATGGTCAGCCGAAGCACAGATCCAACAGGTGTTTCTGTCGGCCTGGCACACTTCCTTAGTGTGCCCAAACTTACTACACCTGCGGCAGTACTCCGGCTGCCCAGGGTAAAACAGGTAGCCCCTGTCCGACCCGATCGAGAAGCTCCCCGGGGGATGAGCGAACCCACTCACCCCCGACGGGTCCCTTTTGAAGCGAACGTTGAATCTTCGCCTCCCGTTCCAGAACCCGTACCGATCCAGAAGCTTCTCCCCGTCCTTCGCCTCCTCGCAGTACCGGCTGAGGAAGATGTAGATGTCCTCCTCACGGATGAAAGGATTATAACAGTGCACAGTGAGTGGCCTCCACCCCTGTGCATAGAGGAGTTCCACCCTTACTCCCTCCAGCACAGGGGTATCCTGAGCAGCTGTGTATTGTGAATAGACTTTGAAGCACTCGGCCTCAGTGAAAAAAGAAAGAAAAAAAACCCCGTGACGAAAAGTCCTGTAAACAATAAATCTTTGCCGGTGCAATGTAAAAAAGACCCCTAACCACCTTATTAACAAAAAATCCAATGTAAATACTTTCCTTTTCTCCTGGTCTGCTCCTGCGTCGAACCGAATTGTATTTTTAACCCGCGCCCGATAGGCCGGTAGTCCTCCATCTTTCGATGAGGTTTTGCTTGCCATCGTATTTCCCTCTTTTGATCTTAGCCAAAAGGACGAGAAGCGATAACCGCATACTGCCCCCCTCTGGCCGCCGGCCCCCCGGGCCCCCAAACCCACAGGGACGGCAGGATGGCCCTGTCGATGGCCCTGTCCCTGTCCCTGTCCCCAGCCACGTTCACTGTCCCCATCCAAGTCAGTGTGTTCCGCCTCCAAGCAGCCACCCATTCACACCTCCACACACAGGGCACACGTGGCTCTGCCATTCCATTCCGTTCCATTCCATTGGCCACCTGTGATGCTGCAGAATTAAAAAGCAACATCAAACACAACATCAAACTCACTCACTCAAACTCACTCACTCACTCAAACTCACTCACTCACTCACTCACTCACACACACCACACCACACCACACACACACACCACACCACACCACACCACACCACACACACACCACACACACACCACACACACTGTTTTTGGACACAAAGGAAGAGAGGTGCACTGTTCCCTGATACACTGCCATACAGGGTCAATGCGTGGAGCAGACAGAGCAAGCTCCTTTTCCGACTCCCCGTTCTAAAAATCCGTTTAATATGTAATCCCCCGATGGGGGACATATCAGATATTAAACTGATAAGAACAGATTTTTTATTTTTATGATACAAGTCATAACAGTGCTAATCATACATCGTGGGACAAAACTTAAACATTCCCAACATAATACCCTTAGTCAGCACTTTTATTACTAAATCATATAGATCTGATAAGAACAGATCTCCTAATTCTAACCAAACTAAGGCAACCCTGCCATCTAGTGGCTGATAATAACATTCATTTAATACTTTTAAAACAAAAAACCATGCGACTGACTGCCACTGACCTTTAAATTATTATTATTATACATATATATATATCTTTTCAAAGGTTAATTTCCTTTATTCAAAAGTCCTCGGGTTGTTAAAACCCGGCAAAGGAAAAAGAAAACTGAAAACCACACACAGTTCACATAAAAACCTGGGCCAAGAAACCCCAACGCCCCAACTCCAACTCCCTCCCGTGTACCACTCGGTCCATCCGGATCCTTCCGGCTACCCTCCCCCGGAACCGGTGGTACACCTGCGCGGGGCCCATGACCCGCACCCTCTTACCGACCACCGCCATCCTCGCCTCCCATAGTACCAACTTCGCATATCCTAGAAGGTCCCACAGCACACCCGAGGTTACTGATGGCAGGAACCCCAGGCCACGGCGGTAGACCTCCCCATCCCGCGACAGCACATGGCCAGGCCCGACCCTCCGCAGGAGGCCCTGGACCAGGGTCCAGAACTCCCTCACGGAGGGACAGTCCCAGAAGACGTGTAACACAGTTTCCGGTGCCCCGCACCCTCTGGGACACAAGGGGCTGGCTGCGCATCCGTGCCGGTGCAGGATCTCCCGCACCGGCAGACGGCCCAGAGCGCATCGCCATTGCAGGTCACGCACGGCACCCGGCGCGCCCGCCGCTCACCCTACTCCAGACCACCTCTGCGGGTACTCCGGACGACCTGCCGGGACGCCAGCCTGGCGTACAGGGCCTGTGGTCAGTGGCCTCCTCCGCGTAACGGGCGAAGGACACTGGCACAGGAACCATATAACTGACCTGTAACCCGGGACGGAGTCTCCGAATGCGGCACCACGTGGGAGAGCGCCACCAAGTACCTAAAAATCCTCCTCCCCTCCCCTCCCCTGTCCAGTCTTAGGTGTTGCGAGGTTGAGCTCTTCCATATGGAAATATACTGCTGGATCATGTGTGTACGGGACGCCACCTCCATTCCCTCATCGGAAATGGAAGGATTCCCCTCCACAGACCCCATCAGCAGCTCAAACCGGTTCCCCAGCTCTATTGGTGGGGCTCTTTGCTTCCCTTGGACCGTCCAGTTCTCCAGACAAGGCCCTCTTCCGGCCAGGGGTGTGTACCCAGCCGCCCCCTGTCCCCTCTCCGGGATCAGCGGTGTCCCCCCAGGCCCCAGACCTCTCCGGATATGGTGTGTCGGGGAGAACCGACCCAGCCTCAGCAGACGGGGCGGGGCGCCCAGCTCCGGAGGTGCTGCCTTGTCCACTCGATCCGCATCCACCACCTCCTCCTGAGCAGGCGCAGATACCGGAGCCGGAACAGGAGCAGGGAGCGGGGAAGCCCCAGCCGCCGCTGTACCGAGCACGACCTGCTGGGCTGCAGCCAGGGCTGTAGGCTCAGCAGTGGGGGAAGTGGGGGTGGGGGCAGGGGCAGTGACAGGGGCAGGGGCAGTGACAGGGGCAGGTGCGGGGATGGTGGTGGAGGCAAGGACAGGAGCTTGCGGTGCCCCAGGAACTGGCCCAGGAGCAGCCACTTCCTCTCAGGGCAGGTGCGATACAGGTGGTTAGCCCCGCCACAGAGGCTACAAACCTTAGCTGCCATGCAGTCTTTAGCTTCATGCTCCGCAGAGCCACAATTCCTACAGTTTGCCAGGGCACACACTTCTTTTGGGTGCCCTAGCGCCCCACACCGCCTGCAGTAGTCCAGTTGACCGGGATAAAATAAATAACCCCCGGTCCGGATTGCCACCCCCCGCGGATTGCGTTTCAGCCTTACTAAGTACCGGCGCTTCCCGCACCAAAAAACGTACTTATCCAGCACCTTTTTCCATCTGTTAGTTCCAGACAAAAACGCTTAAAAAAACTAAAATATCCTCCTCCGGCACAAACGGGTTATACATGTGCAAAGTTAAAGGGCGAAGCACCTGCGCGCAAAGGAGCTCCACCCGAATGCCCTTTAGCACAGGTGCTTCCCGACAGGCCAGATAGCGATGGCTCTTGGTCTTAATCCAGCCCCGCCTGGACCCCCCAAGAGAATGGCTGAACAGGTTCCAGACTCGTACTCAACTCACCCCAGAACTGCAAGCGACCAGCTGCAAAACAGCAGGACACTGCCCACGGACCCTCCGTACAGAATCAAAATCTCCTGCTTCTCCAGGATGGGCCTTGCTGGGCAGGAAGCAAAGTGAGTGGACATAATCAGGGGGTGCAGCAGCAGCAGCAGAGCAGCAACACATCCTGGACACAGTTTGAATCTACAGAGATATTGCAAAAAGCTAAATTGGCGCATGTGAAAACATGCAATAACTCCTATTAAATCAGTAATAAACACTGTTCCATTCATGAAATTTCGTTTTGCGAAGGTTCAGTTTAGCATTCAGTTTACCGATACGGTGGGGGGGGCGAATTTCAAGAAATAGTTCTTAGAATTTTTTTTTAACTACATAGAGTACATAACTGCTGTATTCATGCAGCATATTTGTATTAACCTATAGATAAAATTTTGCGTTATTGCTTTCCGTGCACGTCAAGTATGGTTTGATGCCCTTTCTGTAAATGCAGAATACCATAACCCTAGGGATCCACCAGAAGCGATTTTCTCGCTAGACGACGCTTTGATGGCTAGTCAACGGCCGCTCTTGTAGGCTTTCCCACACAAGCAACTTTTGGGAAGAGCAGGTTAGGTTCTGCACAAAGCTCGTAGTTTGTAGTAGAGTGAACTGAACCAAGCCCATAAATGCTCTTTTCTGTTTTTTTTTTATTCCGTCTGGAAAATGTCAATTGTGAAGCGCTGTGTGACAACCTGTTTGTAAATGGCGCTATAGAAAAATAAAGATTGATTGATTGATTGATTGATTAAGCAATTCAACTTCTATGAAGACAAGGGGACCTCCCGGGTGGTGTAGCGGTAGAATGTCCAACGCTGCCCACTGTGACCAGGGTTCATTTGTGAAACTCAGACAATGCAACAATTAACCTCTCCTCCATTTTGGCACGGAACAAATTTACTGTAGGAACCTAAAGCATGCACTTTAGTTTACAGTGGGGAGAAATAAGAACATATTACATATTACACAGGGTCTTTCCAAAACACTAGAACGACCTGTGCATAACCAACTGTCTGCTCATCTCCTACAGAATGACCTGCTTGATCCTAACCAATCTGGGTTCAAGGCAGGCTCCAGAGACTGCCCTGCTCACGGTCACTGAGGCTCTACATTTGGCCTAGTCCCAATCTCTCAGCTCCATCCTCATCCTCCTCCTCCTCGACCTGTCTGCTGCATTCGACACCGTGGACCACCAGTTCCTGCTCTAATCTCTCGTCGAGATTGAAATCTCTGGATCTGCACTGACATGGTTCAAGTCATACCTGGCTGACCGGTCCTACCAGGTGGCCTGGAGAGGATCCCTCTCCTCTCCCCCCACCCTCTCCAATGGAGTCCCGCAGGGCTTGGTGCTAGGCCCCCTCCTATTCTCCCTGTATACCAAATTACTTGTTTCTGTCTGCTCATGGTTTTTCTTGTCACTGTTATGCTGATGACAACTCTTTCTCTTCTTCCAAGACCCATGTCCTGGAGCGGATCTCTGCATGGATGTCCACCCATGGATGTCCACCCATGGATGTCCACCCACCACCTGAAGCTGAACCTGGGGAAGACAGAGCTACTCTTCCTCCCAGCGAAGGATCCATGGAAGGCTCCACAGTGTGTCCATCCCTGTCTGCCAGGAGTCTTGGAGTGACCCTGGACGACCAGCTGTGCTTCTCGGGCCACATCGCAGCGATCACCAAGACCTGCCGATTCTCCCTTCATAGCATCCGGAGGATCCGACTGTTCCTCACCCGAGAGGCCACATAACTCCTGGTCCAAGCCCTGGTGATCTCACGTCTGGACTATTGGAATTCCTTGCTGGCAGGTCTACCGGCCTGTGCCATCAAGCTACTGCAACTAGTCCAGAATGCTACTCTGGATAACAGCATATGCTAAATGCTTAAAATGTCAATGTAAGACGTAAATGTAATATTACATATTTTAATTTGTTGAAGGGCTTCTTTAACTTTGCTGCTCAAACAGGAGGTAATATCAATAATATGATATAATTATGATAATGCACTCCAGATTTATTCATATCCTGATTAAATGGGGGGGATTAGTGAAATGACTGTTTTTTCCTATAGATTTTTTCTGTTCCATTTTAATCCTGTGCATTGCATAAAGGAAACAAAACTACAAATGGCAAGTATTGAATCCTTTACACACCTAAGCTTCAGCTTATTTCTGAAATTAAACATTTCAAATACAAAATTACTCTCAAATGCCACCAAAACGTGGGAATTTACTTATAATATACCCATAACAGAATATGCCTAACTTTGAATAATTATGCTTGAGGTGTATTCCTACAGAAGTAATTAGACATTTACCATTAGATGGTGATTCACGAAGATTTAACCCAATCACAGGGCTGGATTTCACCAATGCATCAATATCATATCATCCATAAATGTGTTTGTGATCGCATCCTCAATCTCCTCTACTAGTTTCCTTCATATGGCTAGCACTGCTTAAATGCAAGTTGCCATTTTGACTAGTAACGCTCACACCAATGTTTTTTTAAATGATTAAACATTCTGCAGCATTACGACATTGCAGGGTTTTCCTGCTTTCCCAGCAAGTGGGAATCTGCATGCCACTGTGGGCCCACATTGGGCTTTTTGTGGGCTGTGTGGACTAGGGCTTTCCCACAGTAAGCCCACAATGGGTCCTCTATAGGCAAGCCCTAATGGGGCCATATTGTTGGGGCCCTCTCATAACCTATTTGGGCTTACCTGCAACTGCCACTTGAAATGTTTACATTTTTGGAATGTTCAAGTGTTCATAATGTCTATGAATTCACCTTTTTCCCCAGATTGTTCATTTTCAGGGACTATTTAAAATGAGAGGCAGATTCATTTGATTTCATTTGCATTTGAATCAGTGTATATATTGCATAATTTATTGTAGAGTAGTTTTAGAAACATCTTGACAGCCTTGTCAACTTAATAACAACAACAACTATTGTGTTTTTTGGGGATAGAGAGGTAAAATATAATTGCAAATCAAAAATCACTATCCTTCCTGTTTTGCCAATGAACTAGATTGTTTCCCCTCATACAAAACATTTTCGCATTGGTTTTGGACTTGCAATGCTTTAAAAAATACTACTGTTCATTTTTGTGTTGTATTTACCTCACTTCCTCTGACCTATACCTATATATATGTTCTTTGTTTTTGTTTTTAAATCGCTTCCCTGAGCCCTGACAGCTGATGCACCATGCTGCCTAACTCAAGTATAACCAGTAGGCTATAATTAAGGACAACAGTTTGTTACTACCTGTTTTTAAGGACAGATTCTGGATCAGCACTGAGCGGTCTTTTCTCAGCACTGCTTTTGGGACAGCTTCATAGGCCTGTATCTGTAACATATCTGTACACTGTTGTAATGTGGCTGGTGCAGGCGGTGGGTATATATCTGTACACTGCTGTAACAGGGCGCAAAGTCACAGGGACACATTTTAGATCATTTTATTTAGGTAAATATATTGCAAGTTTGTCTTTAATTTGCACGCTAATCTACTCAAGCAGAGATCAGAGCAGGCTGCGCTCAAAGTTTTATTGGAAAATGCTCATGTTGTGTAAGCCATACCACAAATGTATCGAAGATTGAATTGTTGGAGGAGATGTTATACAGTATTTCCATTGATTGAATACGACTTGAAATTAAATGAATGAGCTACTTCTGTCATTTTCTAAACCAACCATCATCCTCCTGAGATCCAGTGCTATCTGAACGTAAGTACAACAGAGCGGAAAGATTCTCGAGTTAAAGCAGGTAGGCTATCGTGCCTGGACGAGCTGGGCATGGAAAAAGGTCTACTCTGTGTCAGAAAACAGAAACAAAAAACGTAATAGTATTTTATATTTGAGAATGAGTTTTAGCAATATCACGTTTTGCTGCACATTTTTGTGTGTGTTCTGGTCGCTCTGCACTCTGATCATGCGTTCTTGTCACTCCTGCCGAGTAAGTGACAAAGCTGACAAAACATACAAATGTGCATTTGTATACATTTTTAGGCAAAGACAGTAATTTATAGATTAATGGAATATTTTAAAGAATTTCAGTCATCAAGGTGCATCCATAGGAAAGCTGGCAGACATGGCTGATCTGTAGGGATAATCTGTAGGGCTGTAAAGTTATTAATACATTGATAGCTCAATATGTGATCAATAACATTCAAGTTAATTTAAAAATATTGAAGATTTATTTAGATTTTCATTTTCGATTTCATTCTGTCATTCATGTTAATCAAACTTGTACACAAATTTTTTATTATGACGTTGTCAGAACTAGTTTTACATTTTTACTATTAGTGCATTACAAGTGCAATGATTAAACATAAAACACAGAAATATCTGATAACTTTACCTCTAAGACCAAAAGTATTTTCAGTATTTGCACAAATACAAAATACCCATTGCCAATGTATTTTGATTTAGCCTTTCCTATACAAAATTACAACGTACATAATTTAATTATGTATTTGAAATACATGTAACGTTAATTACTGCCCATCTCAGTCTAGTGCAGTGCTGCTGCAGCTCCACATGCACTCAGACCTCTGATCCCATAGGTCAGAGAATAGAGAATGGATTGTCTGCTCCAACGGCTCCAACCTAGCGAGGGAGCGCTTGCTGTCAGCGCTCGCGGAACCAAGAAGAGTGCCTAGAGACGGACGCTGGTTGACCAACGTCTCTTAGTTACCATTTTTCACTCAGCAATGCAGCTAGCTAGCATAGTGAAGTTATTTCTAACGTTAGCCAACTAGCTAGCTAGATCATATTTGTTAGGTTTCCGATCATCTATTTGTAAATAATTGTAATTGTTTGTAAATATTGTTCAGTAGTTCTGTAATGTTAACGTTTTTATTATTATTGTATAGCTAGCTATCTAAGCTAACGTTACCATGCTAACGTTAGCTAGCCAGCTACGGCATTGAAGACGGCGACAGTTTCTACGGTCAATTTCAGGTAATTAATTTTTTGGTTAACCTACAACATATCGATATAAGGGTTACATTAGCTGTAACTTATAACTAGCTATGTCAGTTAAGTTAGTTAATCATCAATTCCGCCGCCTGTTCCTGACCATACGCCTCTCCCACCATGAGATCCACAGACGTGGCCAATGGTGGTGGAGGCAGGTCGTTAGTCGCCGGGTCCGTAAGCCTGCCGCTGGGCGCGCCTCTCACATCTGGGCGGGAGGAGGTCGAGTGAAGATGGAGTCCTGGCCTCAACCGTTTCCTCGTCGGAGGGATGTGGGGACGAGGCCAGCATCCCCCGACAGCGCCAGGTCAAGCGGGAGGCGCTCGTTGAAGAAAGTGCTGCGGCGGGCCGCTCGTCTGGAGGGATGGCGCGGCAGGCTTCGCAAGGTGGCAGGCATACATACCTTCGCTCCCAGGCATACAAAGCACCTGGCGTGGCGGTGCCGAGACCATGAGCCCGCGCAGACACAAGGAGCTCTTATAAGAGCGGTTGTTGGCTTAAGAAATGCCATGAGAAGACGCCGAGTAGCTGGTTAGGCAGGCTCAGCGGCGTGAAAATCTTTAAGCTTTTCTGGCGTGTGAACAGTATGCAGTCAGTTTTGCTGAATGAAAAAGGAATCGGACGGCGTGTGCCATGGGCTTATATAGCATGGCTGCTCCATCCTGATTGGCTGAAGCGAAAAGTGTGAATAAATTATCAGCAATTGCCACTTACGCGGGTGAATATACCAATCAGAGCGTAGCCCCTATGGGGCGGAGCCTCCTGACATAGAACGGAAAATGCCTATCCTAGTTGACCCCGCTGGGTCCAGCAAGAAGTGAAACATATGACATGACTATTAATCTATGTATTTTCAATGTTGAGGTGATGTTGAAATTACATGGCAACTCTACATTACAGAAATACAACATTAAAGCTACTCTACAGTTTTTGTCTACTAGAGGGAAAGGGGGTAGTGAGCCAAAAGGGTCCAGAAATATTGTCAAGAGATTACCTGATTGGACAGAAAGGGCACACTACTTTTTGCTCACTAGCCCCACTTTTCCACTAGTGGACAAAAACTCAACATAATTCAACACAGTGGGTTCGGAAGTATTCAGACCCCTTAAATTTTCACTCTTTGTCATATTGCAGCCATTTGCTAAAATCAATTAATTTCATTTTTTTCCTCGTTCATGCACACACAGCACCCAATATTGTCAGAAAACACAGACTTGTAGAAATTTTTGCAGATTTATTACAAAATAAACACTGAATTATCACATGGCCATAAGTATTCAGACCCTTTGCTGTGACACTTGTATATTTAACTCAGGTGCTGTCAATTCTTCTGATCATCCTTGAGATGGGCCTACACCTTCATTGGAGTCCAGCTGTGCTTAATTATATTGATTGGACTTGATTTGGAAAGGCACACACCTGTCTATGTAAGGTCCCACAGTTGACAGTGCATGTCAGAGTAAAAACCAAGCCATGAAGTCCTAGGAACTCTCCATAGACCTCCGAGATAGAATTGTGTTGAGGCATAGATCTGGGGAAGGGTATAAAAACATTGCTAAAGCATTGAAAGCACCCAGGAGAACAGTGGGCTCCATCATTGTGAAATGGAATAAGTTTGAAACCACCACAACTCTTCAGAGCTGTCCGTCTGGCCAAACTAAGTAACCGGGCAAGAAGGGACATGGTCAGGAGGTGACCAAGAACCCAATGGCCACTCTAAGAGAGCTTCAGAGTTCCTCTGCAGCGATGGGAGAACCTGGTAGAAGGACAAACATCTCTGCAGCACTCCCATCAATCAGACCTTATGTAGTGGCTAGGACGGAAGCTACTTGAGAGAAAGGCATATGACAGCCCACCTGAGTTTGCCAAATGGTACTTAAAGGACTCTAAGAGCATCAGGAAAAGATTATCCGGTCTGATGAGACACAAATTGAAATTTTGGCCTGAATGCCAAGTGCTACCATAAAGGTCTGATTGATGGGAGTGCTGCAGAGATGTTTGTCCTTCTACCAGGTTCTCCCATCGCTGCAGAGGAACTCTGAAGCTCTCTTAGAGTGGCCATTGGGTTCTTGGTCACCTCCCTGACCATGTCCCTTCTTGCCCGGTTACTTAGTTTGACCAGACGGACAGCTCTAAGAAGAGTTGTGGTGGTTTCAAACTTATTCCATTTCACAAATGATGGAGCCCACTGTTCTCCTGGGTGCTTTCAATGCTTTAGCAATGTTTTTATACCCTTCCCTAGATCTATGCCTCAACACAATTCTATCTCGGAGGTCTATGGAGAGTTCCTAGGACTTCATGGCTTGGTTTTTACTCTGACATGCACTGTCAACTGTGGACCTTACATAGACAGGTGTGTGCCTTTCCAAATCAAGTCCAATCAATATAATTAAGCACAGCTGACTCCAATGAAGGTGTAGCCCATCTCAGGATGATCAGAAGAATTGGACAGCACCTGAGTTAAATATACAAGTGTCACAGCAAAGGGTCTGAATACTTATATGTGATATTTCAGTGTTTATTTTGTAATAAATCTGCAAAAATGTCTGCAAGTCTGTGTTTTTCTGACAATATTGGGTGCTGTGTGTGCATGAACGAGGAAAAAATGAAATTAATTGATTTTAGCAAATGGCTGCAATATGACAAAGAGTGAAAATGTAAGGGGTCTGAATACTTCTCTGAACCCACTGTATATAGTGTGGAACATTATTTTCAAAGTGGATAAAGTGAACGCATTTTCAATTTTGGGGTGAGGTTGAGATTACATGGCAACCATATATGCCGACTTCTCGTATATGAATGTAAGACAAGACGGTTTTTCCAGTTTTTTCGTGCTGTCTTGATCACATCTCTGTTGTATCGGTGTTCTCTCTCTGTAGTTGACAACTACTCTTACAGGTCAGTCATGTAAACTTGCTAACTAACTCTAGTTATCATTATTGAGCTACTGTAGTGTGATTGCTGAAAAGTCACTGACTAAGGCTTGCTAATGCTATACTTGCAGTGGAAATAATGGACAGATAATGTTATACCACTTCCAGCTTTTAATTCATTGGGCTTCAGCAAGCATATGTTTACTTGTTGGTGGTGGTGGTGATGGCTGCCCCTCTCAGAGTTATTGGACCAAATGTAGAACGATTAAGAGCAAAAACATTTTGTTGTCTTCGATTCACAGATGATACAATGTCAGGCAAAAGTTATTGGACCAAACGCAGAAACACATTGAACATTTTTAAATCTTTACACGATTCCTCAACGTCCAAGGTGCAGGATGCCTCTCCTGAGGAAATGGAAATGCAAGAGATTCCTGAGGAGGATGTGTTCATGGACTGCCTTAGCTATCCTGAACTAGATGACCAAGAGGACGATCAAGAGGATTGTGACACCTTTACTGGTGGAGAATATTTCAGTGATGAAGAAGTAGAGGAAGAAGACAATGACAAAAGTGGTGGATTCCATCAAGCTTGCTGAATGTCTTTGTGAATAGGCATTAGTGCCACTAAACACCTTGTCTAACCTTCTGCGGCTGCTGCAAGAGTTCCATCCTTCTTTGCCCAGACAGGCTCGGACTCTCCTTCAAATGTCATGGATAGTGGCAAATGTAAAGGAAATCCAAGGTGGGGGGAGTATTTCCATTTTGGAATCCTTTCTCATCTGCAGAGCAAAGAAGACCTTCTACTCAAAAGTGAGAGAAATTCAGTGAGTCTCCAGGTAAAAGTGAATGGATTGCCTCTATATAAAAGCTCTTCCTTGCAGCTGGGGCCCATCCTTGGAAAGACCTCTTTAGAGGCAGAGCCATTTATCATTGCCCTTTTTTCAGGTCACAAGAAACCACATGATCTGCAAGAGTTCCTGGCGGAGTTTGTGGAAGAGGTCAGCAACCTACAGAGTGGGTTCCAGGTAGTTCAGAGGCATTTCACTCTTAATATTGCCTGCTTCATCAGTGATGCTCCTGCCAGGGCTTTCTTGAAGAATGTTAAGGGGCATTTACATTTGACATTTTAAGCATTTAGCAGACGCTCTTATCCAGAGCGACTTACAAGATGGCACAATGGATACAGTGGGTGCGAGCGGTGCACTCAAGAAGGTGAATACATCGACCGACACATGGTCTTCCCAGAACGAAGTGCACCTCTACCACCACCACCTCCGAAGCAAATCCATTCAAAACCACCTGCGCAAGGCTGCCTGCTATCCCTACCAAAACCACCACCACCAATGAATGTGCCTCCAACAGCTGGGACATTCCAGGTCTCGACAGCTTCAAACCAAATGCCTACCCAAAACTATCCTGCCCCTTTGATGTCTCCCCAGCCTCTAAACCAATTTAACCCTTCCTTCAACTACCTAGCACCTTCAACAGCTGTGACATCTCAGGTCTCAACAGCTCCAACAATGAACCAAATGCCTACTGCCCAAAACTATCCTACCCCTTCAAAGTCTCCCCAGTCTCAAAATCTATTTAACCCTCTGAGGTCCGTGCTAAGCTTTTAGATGTTTTTTGATTTTGGCATGGTCTGATATTTATCTCAATTTCATCAATTTAACACACACTTACTCCAACGTGTTTGATATTTTTATTTGAAGGACAATCACAGCTACATTTGTATGCCATCAATAGTTTGGTCAGTATCATATGCAGCTTGTAAATAGATCTACAAACACACAAGTTAAAAATAGTAAATTTTTCTGCTGTCACAAAAGTTGTGAAAGCACACACTAAACTATAGTGACGAATTGTTTTGCCAATGTGCGTTTGTTCATCAAGGTCTTGGTTATGTAAGGGTGTGAAAACAGTTTAGCACATCTGAGATCTAAATAGCTAAAAACCTGTTTTTATCAGAACTGGTCACATTTATTTCAGGCTGTGGGAGGGCTAAATGCTAAATACCTGAATATTCATTATTCATTGTCCACACCTCTAAGAACTGTCAGATGGGCCATCTCACTGGGCCATCAGTGTTATATTCTGAGTTCCTGTTCTGTTGTTTTTTGGCCTTTGTTTATTTTTCATTCAGTCCTTATTCATTATTCTTTATCCAGTATTGCATTTTCCCTGTTCTGTCACGTTCTGCTCCCTGTCTGTCCTTGTTCCGTTTATTTCGAGATCCACACCTTGTCTTGTCATGCACTTCGGGAGTTTATACTTTTCGGGGTTTTCCGCCTTCGCTTATTATCTCGTTTTCTTCCTTCTTACTTTCTAGATTGCACTTTGTATATATTAGGTAGATGTGTATAGAACTAACCAACTAATCTACTAACGTTAGGGATTTAGATTAAGTTACTAACACGCGGAATATGTTTGGCGTCACAAGACGCGGAATTCATATATTTTCACAGTATTTGAAAACAAGCGAAATAAATAACATTTTAGGCTGTTTGAAAAGTATTCTTCCATAGATCTTGTGTGCATATTGCAATTTGTTACGTTGCAACACGCGCGGAATATGTAGTCACAAGACGCTGAATTCATATATTGAATATATATACGAGTATTTGATAACATGGCAAATCAAATATAGTTACTTACTCTTCGTCAGTTATTGTCTTCGTCGCTTTTCATCAATACTCTCAAACACTGCAGCGCAGAAAATCTTTCCATCTTGAATAAAATTGTATGTCTGTATAAAATCTTTCTTCAAATTGTCGGGACAGTTTATGTGTTTACGCCGGCGTTTTCACACATGGCCCCACGCCCTCCCCACACCTCGCCTAAACTCGCACCTAGTTACCATGTCAATAGAAGGGGGATGTTACTACCAGGTAAAAAAGAGAGTAAAAGGCAAGGTTTACTTTTGGTCTAATTAACCTAATTTAAAAATCCCATTTGATTTGCCAGTGCTCAAATCGGAAAGTCGCGATTCTAAGGTTTCTGTCAATGTTTTTGTCGCGTGTGTATGATAAAATATCGCGAAGTTAGAAATAGTAATATACTTGTATTGCTGCTTGGATCGGCGCCGATCCAGCCGACCTCAGGGGGTTAATAACCCTTCCTTCAACTACCAAGCCCCTTCACCCTCACCGATGACCACTAATTATGCTGCACCATACCACCCTTCATCTTTCCTCTCTGGTCCAAGCACTTGCCCCTACAGCTGTTCTGCATCCTCCCTCTCAGGTTCAAGCCAGATGGCAAACAGCTACAATTATAGTTCACCTTCACCCTCCCTCCCGCGTGCAAGCACCCAGAACTACTCTGCACCATCCTCGCTTATTCATAAAAACTAGATGTCCGGCAGCTACAAGTGCTATTCATCCTCCCTCCCTGGTCCAAGTCAGATGACAGCGGTGACCGATACCACTAAGAGACTTAGAAATTATATTGGGTTAGCCTAAATGTTTGCCAAATACACTTTCACTTGCACTTACTGTCATTTATACCACGGCTTGGTTAAACACTTCTTCTGAGTAGTCAATGAGTGGTCAATATTGTATGATACAGTAACTAGAACTACCAGAGCAAGTCAGTTGTTACAAAATAACCTCACTTCAGGGGTGAACGACACTCCGTTTAGTGTAAGGTGGCGTCACATCCCGTTGGGCGGTTATTTTGTAACAACGGACTTGCTCCCTATACATCCCTTACACATGGATAACCAGTGGCCCAAAACCTTTGGGCTAAAAGTATACTGTATTACTGTATCAGGCTACATTATAATGCGTGTGTAAAGACACTTATAGAGGGATAGACATGCACCATGCTTTGGTCACAAATGAATAACATCCAATAAAAATAAAAACTTTCCTTCAGGCATGGATAGGTATTTGGTCAATTATTTGGAAGACATGAAGGACCGGCTAGTTAGACTTGAGAAGATGGTGGCAAATCTTTCAAGAACAAACTCAGTGGACTTCTCCCTACCTGAAGGTGTCATACTTCCATTAACAAGGTATGAGCAAATGGACAACCTGGAACAAAAAATGGAGGACAACCAGTGTCGGATAAAGCTGGTAAGTGTGAACATGAGATGGACTCTTTATGGTATTCCTCTCCCTACACTATTAGATTACTCAATATCAGTAATGTAATCTTAATACTTTAGATTACTTTTAGAATACTTTTTTAATGCTAGGGTTTCTGGATTTAATGATAACCAAGTGGTTATAGCTCAAATAGCTATAATAACAACCAACTGAAGACCATATTAAATTTAGTTCAATGACAGTTAAATTCCTACGTTATTTCACATTTCCAAATTGCTGTCGCACTTCTAGCACAACGCACACTGTTTAGGCAGTGAGAGTAACGAGAGAGGGGTTGATTGGATGCTGTCCTCTTTTTTAGTCCCGATTTGCTTGCTTGTTCGCAGTGCGATTGACGTTCTCCTTTTGAACTGACGCAGCGGCAACATTTTTCGTGTAGGCCAATTTGCTAAATTGTTTCTGCCGCATATGAAATGGTGGTATATCCAGTGTTGGGGTGTAGCTTAGCTACAAGTAGCAAGTAGCTAAGCTACTAGCCTAACTACATTTCCCAGTAGCTTAACTACTTTCAGAATGATGTAGCTAAGAAATTTAGCTACATCATGCTAATGCTGTAGCTAAATTGCTAATGATGTAGCTAAGATAAAGCTGAAGAGTGTACTCACTTATTAATGACATAATAGCAGCATTTGATTTATGAATAATTATTTGATAATATGATTAATGGTTGGTTATGATGAATTGACATACTCATCAAAAAAGCAAGCCATAATCTAAAAGTCACACATGACTTGTCACAAAACAGCATAGATAATCAGGTTAAGAACAGAGGGTGGAGGTTTTGCTAAACAAACATGTGGCAGCTCTTTTATGTTTTATGAAAAACTGGTGTCTCCATACTTTTGGCCATGTAGTGTGTTATCTTGATCTGTTCAGATTTGTATTTTGTGTTTATTCATTTCTTGTTATTTGATTGTTGAAGCACTTTGTGTTAAAATGATTGACTGTCTGTGTGTGTGTGTGTGTTTGTATTGGTTGCATTTCTTGGGAATGACGTTCAAAGGTACCACACGTCGGGTCATGGCCCAGCACTGAACCACTGTTGACCCTATTGCTTGGCACGTCCCACGTGAACTGTTGCTGACTTCCTGTTTCCTGTTTGCTGTTTTGACGCGCGCTCTAGTCACCGCTGCTCCAAGTTTCTGCCGCATTTTTCTGCATCTTTAGTACTGGTTTTAAATACAAAACTCCTCTATTTTAAATCTTTTTCGAAGTTGCTCTATCTCATCAACATAAGGTAGCACAAGCGATGGCTGCTTCCCTCTCCCCTCTTGCTCTGGTTGTAGCATGTATCATCTTGTGCTCTCCTGCCGATGTTACTGTTAATGATAATTCCACATATGCCATAAGTGTGAGCTTAATTTTAGTGTTGGCGAGGAGAGAGCATATTTGAGTTAGAGGCCTGCATCCGGACCCTCAGAGATTAAAGATCATGAGAGTTTATTCAGTCCTGTAGCTTCGCCCGGATGCACCTGTGAGCGCCTCTCCCATCGCACCAGCAGAAGAGCCGACGCAGCAGAGCCCAGTTGTCTGCGGTTCGGCGGGATAGGTGTCGGCCTAAGCCGGCCATTCACACCACCCAACTCACGTTTCAAATAG
>JAINUG010000867.1:0-12500 GCA_029706075.1 Aldrovandia affinis
CTCTAAAGTGTGTGTCGGCTTGTGTCCATGGCAAAGACACGGCCTGCATCCCTGGGTGCATCTCTTCCTCGATTCCTCAATAAAACGTCACGGGGGGAGGTGCGAAGAGAAAAGACGGAGTTAACGAACGACTTCTAAGAAATGGAAAGTGCTTTTTCACTCACACACGTTTGTAGTGATGTTGGCGGCGAGGAATCCCCTCTATGGGACAGAAGCTTGTCAACCTGGAACACATGAGACGTGACAGGCACGCAAATGTGTGTGTGTGTGTGTGTGTGTGTGTGTGTGTGTGTGTGTGTGTGTGTGTGTGTGTGTGTGTGTGTGTGTGTGTGTGTGTGTGTGTGTGTGTGTGTGTGTGTGTGAGTGTGAGTGTGTGTGTGTGTGTGTGTGTGTGTGTGAGTGTGTGTGTGTGTGTGTGTGTGTGAGTGTGTGTGTGTGTGTGTGTGTGTGTGTGTGTGTGTGTGTGTGTGTGTAGGCAGGCATGTGCTAATGTTCATGTTCATAATTAATTCGCTATATTTCACTCAATTCAGAATTGCATGGTTCATAATATGATCATGTAAAGATAATGTGTTTAGATCAATATAGCCTACGGTAAGCTGTGTCTTGCATTCCTCTTGTAGGAGACATCAAACGATGAAGGGATGTGTTCATTTGGGTGTCGCCGTCTCCGCTGTGTTTTCAAACTTCTGTTGCAAGGGCTTGTGGGAGCTTTAAAATGGCGGATCTTTGAAAAACCATTTCCGCATGAGGAAACACATATGCATCGTCCACTGAAGGAGGAGGAGATCACATGCTTCCTTCCTGTGTTTCCTGGGACACTGAAATGTCCTTAAAGACGGCGGCACGTCTTTGGTTTCCGGGTCACGGAGGAATGGAGGATGTAGGACGGAGGAGAGCACGCAGTTATCAGCAAATAAAATGTTTCCGATCCCCATCTCATCCTCCCCACTGATTGAATGCACGCATTGTCATGCCCGTGTATGCTTCCGTATGGGCGGCACTGTGGTATAATGGTTAGGGAACAAGGCTTGTAACGCTAAGGTTTCAGGATCGATCCCAGGTGGGGGCACTGCTGTTGTACCCTTGAGCTAAAGGTACTTAACCTGAATTGCTTCAGTAAAATATCCAGCTGTATACATGGATTGTATGTAAAGAAATGTGAAACTGTGTAAGTCGCTCTGGATAAGAGTGTCTGTTAAATGCCTGTAATGTAATGCTTCAATTTGATTCATTTACCAGATTAAATCCAAATACGACAGATGGCATTCTCCAATAATCCCATTTTATCTATTAAAATAGATACATAAACCTTCAAAACCGTCTAAAAACATTTCTTCTCATTGATTTTGTCAGCGGGTGCTTCAACCATCTCTTCCGTCCATCAATTAACGTAAACTTTCAACACCACTCAACTTCATATTTAGCAGTAGCCCAGACAGTATTAACATGCTTACCTTTCAGTGTATTAAGTTTTCATATTGACTGACAGACATTTATTTCTGGCAATGAAGTGCAAAATGGCAGAGCCGGCACGAGCTCGTCGAGAACCACGGAGGGCGTCTCCAGAAAGTAGGTGGGCGAGTGCCGTCTCGGAGGAGGCGTATCAAGAGGTCCTCTTACTGGAAGGTTATTGTATTCACAAATGTAATCACACTCAAACCATTCATAAACTGTTCAAATAAACACTGATTTATTCACATTATTTACAGTCACAGTATTTACATGTGTTCACAATGACCCTACATTTTGTTAACTTTAAATAGCTTTCAATATGAAAATGCTACTTTTGTGCGACTTTAATTGTGCTACTTGTCCCAACCTAATGGCTGCAAATAGCAGACTGTGTGTCCCAGTTATTTACACAAAGTGGGCAAAATCCCCAGGACTCCTGTCGAACCCGGACTCGGAGAAGGTTACCTGGGGAAGGAGGCAAGGCTGTGACGGGGAACGGCACGCCAGGTGCTGTCCCTTCTATTGGCTACTCCTGTGGAAGAGGGCGGTCCTGCGGCTGTCCCTCCTATTGGCTACTCCTGTGGAAGAGGGCGGTCCTGCGGCTGTCCCTCCTATTGGCTACTCCTGTGGAAGGAGGCGGTCCTGCGGCTGTCCCTCCTATTGGCTACTCCTGTGGAAGGAGGCGGTCCTGCGGCTGTCCCTCCTCGTGGACTGGCAGTGTCTCTTCGCCCCGCCTCCAGGTGTGAGAGAAGATGACCCGCGGGCGGAACTGGAGAAGACTAAGGGCTTCTGAGACAGACTGCAGGGGCTGCTCTCTGGGCAGACTGTGGTGAGGGAGGGGCAGGGGGAGGAGCCTGGCGAGGGGGAGGAGTCAGAGCAGGAGGAGGGGCCGGGGGAAGGGGAGGAGCCTGGCGAGGGGGAGGAGTCAGAGCAGGAGGAGGGGCCTGGCGAGGGGGAGGAGTCCGCAGAGGGGAGCTGTGCCGCTGAGCGGCTGCTGGGGAGAGGTGGGGCTATTGTCTGGCTGCGGTGGGGCAGCAGGAAGGAGTCGTGCGAGTTCTGCTTCCACAGCCGCCGGCCCTCCTGGGCGCGGCCCTCCTGGGCGGGGCCCCTGGTCAGCTGGAGGAGCGTTCTCATGCCCGCTGAGCGGAGCATGGCGGGCTCAGAGCGCCGGCGGTTCAGGGTCCTGGGGGCCCGCGAGGGCGTGGTCACCCCTTCCTCCGCGTTCCCGGGGCACAGGGGCCCGCCTCCGGCTGGGTCTGCCTCCACCTCACAGGCCGGGTCCTGCCCATGTGACCACAGAGAGTCTGACGGACAGGAAGAGAAAGAAACCGAAACAGGGAGAGCTGTTAGTATTAGTATTATTATTGTTGTAGTTTTTGTTGTTGTGATTATTTATTATTGTTATTTTTTTAATAACTATCACAGTCATCATATTCATATTTTATATATATATATATATATTCATCTGTATTAACATTTATTGCTGTAAGCTTAGGGAATATCTAAGAATGCATTTCCTAAATGTGAATTTGAGCTGAAAGACTGACGGTGTTGGTAGTGATGAGGCTTTGTATCCTTTGTTAATTTGAGGAGGAGGAGCCTGGGGAGGGGGAGGAGTCAGAGCTCTTTCAAATGTTCCCTCTCAGCTCAACTCCAGGGTGCACAAATACCAAACACACATCTTCAGACCAGACCTGGGTCGAATACTATATTTGAAATACTTCAGATACCCTTTAGACACCAGCAAAATTCCTGTAGCCTTCCGACAATTTTAAAAGGCTAAGTCTATTTTCACCAATAATCCGAAACAAAATGGCAACGGTAATGGTATGAAGAATGGACAACAGTGGTTCATCACGTTACACTGTAACATGTTATTTGGCGCAGGTCTGACACAAGCAGCCCCTCAGAATGAGCCCCCCTTGGGGGCCTCCGATAGCGTAGCGGTCTAATGCACCCGTAGACCTTGGCTGGTCCGATACGAGTGTGAGCTGCCTATCACGGACACGGTTCGAAACCCGTCCGTGCCAGACCGGCCCTGCTGGGGAGCCCCAGTCGGGGGCGGCGTTTGGCTGTCCGCCCCAGGGGGAGAGGGGGGGGAAGGGTGAGCCAGTACAAATGAGCTGAGAAGCGAATGCCATCTCCAAGGAGGCAGAGTTCACTGCCCTTACAGAATTAGCTTGCCTCGTAGGGACGGGCAAGCCAGTTTGTGTGGGGAGGGCAAATCGAAATAAAGAGAAGGTATAATTGGCCACTAAATTGGGAGAAAAACTGGAAGAAATCTGAAACAAATTGTATAAAGAGCTATCCCCTCTGACGCTACCTGTGCTGTTGGCTAGCTGCTCTTCCCGGAGGTCTCCGGGACGGGTCTGCAGGCTGTCGCTGAATATTTCACCACAGTTTTCGATGAGGAACTGCGTCAGGACCGTGAGCTGTGGTCGGATAAAGGAAATGAAAACACATCAGACCGGCCCTCCAACCCCAGCAGAAGGTGCGAATGGAAGCTTTTGTTTCCACTCGATTACCCACGTGGCTCAATTAGCGAACCGGCCGTATACACCAAACGCTGGTTCACTCGTAGATTAGACCACGGTAAAACGTTTCACACGGGGACACAAGAACAGTCTTCAGCGGCCATTCGTGAGCTTATCAAGCCACGTAGCCAAGATGTCAGATCACGCGAATCGTTGGTCGATAAAATAATTAAGAGCAGAGGTTGACATGGAGTCCAGAAGCGGATTCGGCCCTCCTTGCCCACACCTGCTCTAACCTCAGGTGAAAGGCCCACCCTTTAGACTTCTTGTCACCTTTTGAAGACAAAGGAAGACACACCTTGCCTTGTACCTGCCTTGAGAGTCTTGAGAGTTTTTGTGAAAGAAGAAATGGGCGGGGCGCTGTTAGTGGCCCACTGATTTGAACCAACCACTGTGTCTTTCTATGGAGAGCAAAATCTTTTCATTGGTTCAAACTCAAATGATTGACAGCTCATTGTAGCCCCACCCATTATGTGGCTCACTAAACCCCTCTCTCCCCATCAGTGATTTAGGAATTCCTCTGAGTCAAGTGCGCAGTGTTTGGTAACTGATGATGCGGTTTCAGAAGGCCGTCACCTCGCGCGTAGCCATTGGCTAGTTTTGAATGCGACGGTCCAATACGAGGCCCTCACCTTCTCCACGTTGTCCAGAGACAGGTGCTGGAGAGGCAGCAGGTTGGGCGAGATGCAGACAGCGAGGTTCCTGGCGTCCATCTTGTTGGAGTCGGCACTCCGGCTGATGCGGTGGAGCACCTGTAGGAGGCGCTGCAGCAGCTGCACGTTGGCTCTCTGCAGCCTGTCGGACACCCTGGGAGGTGGGGAGAAACGAGGGATGAATTTTATCGCTCTTTTCCTGCTTAATCAGAATCAGAACCGGGTTTTCTGATTAAGCTTCTGAGGACGTGCGACGAGACAGGGAAAGGAAAACAAAAATGCCAAACGACCAATCAGATTAAGCCGGCCCAGGTTTACTTGCTTTTTATCACATTTTACATTTTAGGCATTTACAGACAGCCTTATCCAGAGCGACTTATGCGGTTTATGTTTCTTTAGAATCCATTTACACAGCTGGATCATTAGTGAAGAAATTCAGTTTAAGTACCTTACTCACGGGTAAAAAAAAAAAAAAAAAAACGAACCTTTTCCTTCCCAGTGTTACAGGTATGGTACGCAGCTGCCTACAACTATATCTATCGCTGTATTACTGCACTGATCTCTTGCGCGAACTATGATTGTTCCTACCATGTATTAATGCACTTCTTGTAAGTCACTCTGGATAAGAACGTCTGCTAAATGCTTAAAATTTAAAATATAGATATTTTTTAATTACAAAAATTTTTATCAGCAGTGCCCCACCTAAGAATCGAACATGCAACCGCCGAGTTACAAGCCCAGGTCCCAAGCCACTACGCACCACTGGAGTTTAAGATTCCTGTTCTAGAGGCTTGTACCCGCCGTGTAAGTGTGACACTTCTGTGTTCATAGCAACAGTATACACACTTATAATATAATATAATATATAATACAATATATGCCATTTATCCAAAGCGACTTACAGTAGTGAACGCATACATTTTTCAGTATATGTGGTCCCAGTGGGAATCAAACCCACAACCTAAGCGTTGCTAACACCATGCTCTACCTACTGAGCCACACAGAACCACGCTCTACCTACTGAGACACACAGAACCACACTCTACCTACTGAGACACACAGAACCACGCTCTACCTACTGAGACACACAGAACCACGCTCTACCTACTGAGCCACACAGAACCACGCTCTACCTACTGAGACACACAGAACCACGCTCTACCTACTGAGACACACAGAACCACGCTCTACCTACTGAGACACACAGAACCACGCTCTACCTACTGAGACACACAGAACCACGCTCTACCTACTGAGCCACACTGAACCACGCTCTACCTACTGAGGCACACAGAACCACACTCTACCTACTGAGCCACACAGAACCACGCTCTACCTACTGAGTCACACAGAACCACGCTCTACCTACTGAGACACACAGAACCACGCTCTACCTACTGAGCCACACTGAACCACGCTCTACCTACTGAGACACACAGAACCACGCTCTACCTACTGAGCCACACAGAACCACACTCTACCTACTGAGCCACACAGAACCACGCTCTACTTAGTGAGGCACACAGAACCACACCTACTGAGCCACAGAACCACGCTCTACCTACTGAGCCACACAGAACCACGCTCTACCTACTGAGACACACAGAACCACGCTCTACCTGAGACACACAGAACCTACCTACTGAGCCACACAGACCTACTGAGACACACAGAACCACGCTCTACCTACCTACCTACTGAGACACACAGAACCACGCTCTACCTACTGAACCACACAGAACCACACTCTACCTACTGAGACACACAGAACCATGCTCTACCTACTGAGACACACAGAACCACGCTCTACCTACTGAGACACACAGAACCACACTCTACCTACTGAGCCACACAGAGCCACACTCTACCTACTGAGCCACACAGAACCACGCTCTACTTAGTGAGGCACACAGAACCACACTTACTCTCTTAGCCACACAGAACCACGCTCTACCTACTGAGCCACACAGAACCACGCTCTACCTACTGAGACACACAGAACCACGCTCTACTTAGTGAGGCACACAGAACCACACTTACTCTCTGAGCTCCACGCATCTCCCCTGGGTGTCCTCCCGCTCCATCGCACTCATCCAGGCTGGGTACAATGGTGCCCCCAGCAGCCCGCCTGGGAGGCGTCTCAGGAAGTCCTGCATTTCAATTAGAGTTTCGTTTTGTTCGTTTACTTGTAAGGGACAAGCACAGAGAACATTGACAGCCACAGAACCAGTGCCCGATGCACTGTACATGTGTGTGCAGCCGAAGCTGATTTCCAGTCCCTTGATGGGCATTGATAGTTCAATCAATCAATAAAAATGGATTGAAAAAGAGCAGATTAATGGTCTTTAACAACTTTAAACCCATATGCCATATTCCATGCATTTCAGGTGTGAGCTTAACAACAAAAATAATCATCTTCAATATATATATATATATAAGGCACAGTTCTAAACCCATGGTTGACAGATGCTGTCCTCTGATGTTCACGGAAACCTTTTTTGTTATACAAGTATTTTTGCCTGGCTGCGTAGACTCCCAGTAATAGGACTTTGTGTTTTGGTCATGGTAGGTTTGCAAAGAAAGTGCTCACATTTACATTTACATTTTAGGCATTTAACAGATGCTCTTATCTTATCCAGACTTACACAGTTTACATTTCTTTACATACAATCCATTTATACAGCTGGATATTTTACTGAAGCAATTCAGGTTAAGTACCTTTAGCTCAAGGGTACAACAGCAATGCTCCCACCTGGGATCGAACCTGCAACCTCTGAGTTACAAGCCCAACTCCCTAACCATTATACTACACTGCCAGTGTGGGGGGAAGTGCCATCTCCCCTCTTCCCCAGAGCAGAGAGGGGTTTGCATTCACCTTGAGGACAGCAGCCAGCAGAACGACCGGCTGGTTTATGGTGTCCAGGTCCTGCCCGGCGTTGAGCTGGGCTTTGACCTCGGCCACAAGTTTGGCGTTCCCGGCCTTCCTGAACACGCCCTCCGTGGCAGGGCCCCGCCTCCACAGCTCTGTGAGCACATCCTGCCGGGTGGAGAGAGAGAACACACTGAATGGAAACGGGCCTAGACACACGCACGCACGCACGCACGCACGCACGCACGCACGCACGCACGCACGCACACACACACGCACACACGCTCACACGCTCACACGCTCACATTATCATCATCATCGTGTTTTTCTTTATGTAATTTGCTTGGCCCTTATCCCGGTAGATTTTCCTACTTTACATTTGACACATTTACCTTTTAGAGAGAGGTAACAATGATGACAGTGATGTACTCTGATTGGTGGAGAGCAGTAATAGTGCTGTCAGTGATGTACTCTGATTGGTGGAGAGTGGGAACAGTGATGACAGTGATGTACTCTGATTGGTGGAGAGCGGTAACAGTGATGACAGTGATGTACTCTGATTGGTGGAGAGCGGTAACAGTGATGACAGTGACGTACTCTGATTGGCTTGGGAAGCCTCTTGTCTTCGTCGCAGACACTGAACAGCGGCCGCCCAAAAAGGTGGTTCTTGGAGTCTGGGTTCGAGGGCCCGGAGCTGGAGGATGGCACCACGCCCTTCCTCTGCATCCGCAGGAACAAACTCCTCCATTTGTTAACTCCGCCATTTTCTGTTTCAGAGTAGACACAGAATGACAAAAATTCAATCGGGAGTCAGATTTTTTAAGAGGCATTCAGCAAGAGGTCAGGAGTGCTGTGAAAAAATAAGTCTGCTCGAGGTTTTTGCAGAAAGGTTGATCCATGGCTTCAGTTTGACAAGGCTACAGCAGTCACAGTGGCCCTTATTGTATACAGCCGCGCTTGATGTTTCTCATTTCCTGGCTTCAGTCCAGGGTAGCGGTGTCTCTCAGATAACGTCTAGCGCAAACAGGAGGGCCGTGCGGTCGGGAATTTCGACATCGTCACTCACCACAGCACCGACAGGTTTCGTCTCCTCCAACACACACCTGCTCCAAGGGTGACATCGGTCTTGTGTTGCCCTGGAAACGTTGAGACACGGTCATGTGGTTAAATTCAACCAACGTAGGGGCCTGTCCAAATCTGCCGGCACCATTTCCTGCATCACCACCCCCCCCCCCCCCAACCCAACCCATGACACAGGCCACCTCAGAAACCAGTGAGAATTCGACAGGCCTGTCTCGTACGTACGGTCTATAACCAGACCTGAGCTCTCTTTCTCTGTGCGACACGCGTGCATCTCAAAATCACCTGACACCCAGGCGCTCAGAACCAAGCGCCCCTCTCATGCAAGGACTAACGTTGGAGCCGCAAACACATTCATGGTCATTTCTGTATGTGATGAGACTTCTTGGTTTGATAAATGACTCAACGACAACAACAACAGGCAATTGTCGGGGAAAAATATGTTTCAGAAGCGTACGTCCTATTGACATTCATAAACGCGCATGCCAACCAACATAGACTTTGTTATTAATTCATGCAATTATTTATTTACTTTACAGATGCCACTATCACAAGCCACTTACACAGTTCAATTTTGTTTCACATACTGTATATTTATATGACTGGGTATGCACTGAAACAACCTGATACAACCTGGGACGGCAGCGTAGTGTAATGGTTAGGGAGCTGGGGTAGTAACTCAGAGGTTGCAGGTTAAAATCCCAGGTGGGGCACTGCTGTTGTACCCTTGAGCTAAAGGTACTTAACCTGAATTGCTTCAGTAAAATATCCAGCTGTATAAATGGATTGTATGTACAGAAATGTAAACTGTGTAAGTCGCTCTGGATAAGAGCATCTGCTAAATGCCTAAACAATGTTTTTAAAAAAGTAAAAAACCACGATAAAAAAAAAAACAAGATTAATAACCTCGCTCAGGGGTAGAACGGCATTGCCGACACCTGTAACGTGGACCTGGAAACTCCAAAGTGCAAGCCCCGCCTACACGCTACACTAACCAGTCACCATTCCTGCGAGAAGCAATGACATCACCATGACATTCATGATCCATGTCATTGTGATGTCATTATTTGACACGAATGGTGGCACAGCTCACCCCACGACTATGTCTATGGCATAACTGCTTAAGAATGCTTATGAAGGTGCTACGTACACTACCGGTCAAACGTTTGAGTACACCTTCCATCTGGACTATGGCTAATCGGGCACTCCTTCATTCTTCAGCAAGATAACGACCCGAAACACACCTTGAAGTTGTGCAAGAACTACCTGGTGAAGGAGGAACGTGAACTCAAACTCAAACTGATGACCAGACCTCAATCCCATAGAAATTGTATGCGACAAACTGGACAGAAGAGTCAAAGCAAAGCAACCCACAAGTTTCTCTGGGAATTGCTGCAGGAGAGCAGGGAAGACACATCGGGTGATTTCCTGCTGAAACTTATTAACCGAATGGCCCGTGTTTGTGAGGCTGTTATCACGGCAAAGGGTGGCTATTTTGAGGAATCCAAGATTCAATTTTCAATATAATTTTCTTGAACATTTCTTTGATGTTCATTTTGTTCATTGTTACATGTGTTGTTTGTCAGACATATATATGCCACAACAGCTTCGGTGCGCCTTGGCACAGATCCTACAAGTGCCTGGAACTCTGTTGGAGGAACGCAACACCATTCTTCCACATAATTTGGTGTTTTGTTGACGGTGGTGTAAAACGCTGTCCCACGCGTTCAATTTAGTTGAGATCTGGTGACTTATATGGCCATGGCACATGGTTTATATCATTTTCAACCATTCAGCGAGCACTCGTGCCCTGTGGATGGGGGCATTGTCATCCTGGGAGAGACCACTCCCATCAGGATAGAAATGCTTCACCACAGGATGAAGGTGATCACTCAGAACGGCTTTGTATTTATTGGTGTTTACTTTGCCCTCTAAGGGGCTGAGTGGAGCTAAACTATGCCAGGAAAATGCACCCCATATCATAACAGAGCCACCAGAACCCTTCATTTACTCAAATTTATATTTTGGCAGTCACTTGTATGTTGTTCTTATGTAGGACACCACAGAAAACTTGAGATTATTGTGTATAGGACATTGTTGTAACCACGGTAACCAGCAGGTCCCATAACTCAAAAGTCTCAAGTCTAATTGCATTACAATTGAGTCCTTAATTTACTCAATTTTGTTTTGTACACTGAAATTAACAACAAATTTAGTAACCTTTGTGTATATTGTCAGTTCTGACTGTGTTCCACCAATCAAAAGGAGCCACTAAAGAAAACAATGTAAAACGTATGCTTTAGCAAGTCCCCAAAATAAGTCCTTCAACAGACCAACTCCTTAAATATTATCATTAAAAGTCGTCCTGCAGTACTAAACATATGTTTCATTGGTAATTCAGTGATCTTTTTATATCGCAAGCATGAGAAAAACAAACAGCCTTTTTTTAAATTTATTTTACGAACGATCACAACCCCATTATGTTTCCAACGTTGAGAAATGCTTCACTCCTATCACCCACCTCCCAGCACGAGCAATGGAAATAGTTTCTGTTCAAGCAAACACGTGCATTCACGACTGTTTTAATTGTGTTTACTCACCTGTGAGGAGATATTCAGAGCAGTGGTCCCTCTTTCGCGACTGGCCTCAGACGACGAAGTGCAGCACCGTTACACTCAACAGTCGCAGGCAAACTGACCTCAGACCCCACCCTCCCACACGCTCTTAACCTCCCAGGGGGCTCTCGCTGGAAACTCTTGCCGAGGAAACTCCTCCCACGTCCTGGCGCCTTATAAGGGCGGCCGCCTCGGAAAGTGCGACGTGTGTGATGCGACGTGTGTGACGCGCGGTGCTTTCTCTTCCTCTGTGGTGGGAGGGTGAGAGATACTCCCCCTGAAGTCACTGATATTTCTTTCCGAACTCTTTCTTTTTTTTCCTTCTCATTTTATTTCTCTACTGGAAATGCCGACCTGCCCCCGAAAACCTACTTGCTTTTATTTTACAGTGTAATAAAAACCCAACATGCAGCAAGTTAAAATGTGTGTGTGTGTGTGTGTGTGTGTGTGTGTGTGTGTGTGTGTGTTTGTATGTGTGTGTGTGTGTGTGTGTGTGTGTGTGTGTGTGTGTGTGTTTTAAACGAAAATATAGCCTCTGTCTTCAGATTTTAAGAGCACCCTGTATTTGTTACTTGTGATTGTGTGAGTGTGTGTGTGTGTGTGTGTGTGTGTGTGTGTGTGTGTGTGTGTGTGTGTGTGTGTGTGTGTTGATACACATCCAACCCTGCCATTTGGCATGACTGAAGAGGAATGATTCATTCTTGTGGCAATATATTATGTTGTATTTTGAATATAACCGTTCCTTTAATAATAGTCATAGTCACTCCCGCTCAGATGGATTTGCCTCCCAGTTTGTTCTTCAGCGTATTGAAGCGCGTGTAAATCCCCTCTCGGGGAGTTTCGCTCGCGTTTAAGTCCCAGACCGCCTGCACCATGTGACATGCTTGTGGTGAAGGTTTTCCTTGTTCTCGTTTTTTCTGTGACAACCTTTCCACGAATTCAAGGAAATTCACTTCTTCATTCAATGTTCTTAAAAAAAAAATTCAACTGAAACAACACTGTAGTCGAAACACTGTTTCTTTAACGTGCTCAAAATGACCAGACTCGTTTTTTGGATACTTGGTTTTTTTCTGTACTTTTCTTTTCTCGTAAATCCAAAGCAAACAATAAATCAAGTCATGTGTCACTTAATCATGTGGACCGTGATAGGACAGGGAAAGATATGTTATATATGATGATGTCTATCGCTGTATCACTACACTGATCTCTTGCGCTAACCATGTTTAATCGTATAAGTGCACGTTTTGTAAGTCGCTCTGGATAAGAGCGTCTGCTAAATGCCTAAAATGTAAAA
>JAINUG010000867.1:17500-45937 GCA_029706075.1 Aldrovandia affinis
CAGATACCCAGCTCCTGTGGTTCTTCTATCCTCTCTGCTTCTTAGCTACAGGATGTTACAGTTTAATTGCCACAATTTAATTGGATTAATATGAAAGTAGGTAAACTCCAGTCTGTAAAATCATGTTTTAAAATACTTAATTATGTATTAGTGCAGTAGTACTACAACCTGGGCCACATGATTTGATCTTCCAAAGGGAATTCATATGATCTGCCCATAATTTATTGATTGTTGTGTTGACAGTGAAAGAAGATATCCTCCTACGCCGTAAAGCGATGGGACAGACGGATGAATGTCCTGCAAATCAACCATTCTCATGTTCTCATGTTAGTGTTGATGTGGAGATTTATTTATTCACGAGCACAGCGAAAACAATATCCCATTATGTCCCACAGCTGCGTTTGAGCGGGAGCGGGACCTTCCTGAAGACTCCAGGGCGTAGGAGGCTATCCCAGCATGCAGAGGGACGCTGAGGACACCACTCCGATCCCAAAGCCAGGATAGAGGGGTTCGGTGAAGGTGGTGTGGAAAGTGTGCAGGTGGGTCAGTGTGTCAGAGGAGACGCTGTAGAAGGACAGAATGCCGGCCAGCCAGTCCAGGTACACTCCTACTCTGAGGGGGTTTCCTGTCCGGGCATGTATGATATCACGCCCAGAAGAATCCAGAAGAGATATGTCAATTTTGATCCCGTTGTGAAAGGACGAGAACCCGAAAGATTCCAAGCAAATACACCATGAATTGTCATTGTGTCCAAGTTCACAGTCGGAACCGTAACCTTTCCTGGCGATTCCTTTATACGCCACTCCAATATTAACTTTCCTGATCAAGTCGACCTCCCAGTAACAGCGAGTCCCAGACAGACCCTCCCTGCACAGCACCTGGTGATGGGAGTCAAATCTGTCTGGGTGATCAGGATGTGGCTCCTCTTTCCCCCATGTGTGCGTCACCTTCCTGTCCCCCTCAGACAGAGACAGCACTCTCTCTGCTGTGTTGGGGTCCAGTGTGAGCTGACAGTCGTCTGCGGACAAGGTGGTGGTTAGTACAGACAACATGATCAAGTGTGTATAGTGTGTATAATGTGTATAGTGTGTATAATGTGTATAATGTGTTTGTATTATTGTGTGCAGTGGTGGATACCCCCCTCCCCCTGTCAAATTCTTTCACAAACACACAAAATTGTGCATCTGAGGATATACCGACAGAACAACCAAATAAAACACATACAAAATCATTGCATCAAAAAGGGAACAAGGAGGAGATTGGGGATCTCCAAGACCCCCAACAAAAAAATGTACTTCCTGTTGTCAGCACATCTTGTGAAACTGGAAACTAGCTAGCTTTCCAACAGCTTTGAGAATGGACATTTCCTCTATTCCCCGAAATGTCACCCACGTCACCCGTCTACTCTCCTCTCTGCGCTGGCTCCCCATCACAGCACGCATCAGATTCAAATCACTGGTGCTTGCTTTTCAAGCGGCTAGAGCAGGGGTCGGCAACCTTTAACACTCAAAGAGCCATTTGGACCCGGTTTCCACGGAAAAGAAAACACTGGGAGCCGCCAGTGGCGTAGCGTCGGTTGCCAGCACCCGGTGCGAGCCACGTAAACGGCGCCCCATTTTCTGTCGACGGGGGGGGGGGGGTTCTACGCAAACAAATTCTTGCGCCCCTCGGATTTTCGTGCGCGAGGAAATTTAGAACTACAAATAAAATACACTTCAACTGGATACTTATAATTTATTTTCCCAAGCCACGCGGAGCCGCAGCATAAGGATGAAAGAGCCGCATGCGGCTCCGGAGCCGCGGGTTGCCGACCCCTGGGCTAGAGGAACTGCTCCCCCTTACCTCCAGACACTCATCACTCCCTACACCCCAGCCAGACCCCTCCACTCCACCTCCTCTGGCAAACTGACTGCCCCATCCCTCCAGGCGCCTGGCAGCCGCTCCTCGCGGTCTCGCCTCTTCTCTGTCCTGACCCCTCGGTGGTGGAATGACCTTCCGCAATCGGTCAGGACCGCGGAATCACTTGCGATCTTCCGCAAGAGACTCAAAACCCACCTTTTCAGACTCCACTACCACTGAATTCTGTACATCTGCCCAATTGTCATCACCACTGCCTACTTATTCAATACTTTTTGTATATGTATCCTTGCTTACTCCTCAAAAAAAATAAAAAATAAAAATAGTAATGCGAGTTTGCTGCCATAGTCCTGCGACCGGTAGTGACGAAGGCGAAGTAACGCCTCCTCCGAGACGGCAGTCGCCAAGCCGTCGACCCGGTGCTACAGAGCCACTCTTATGCGCAGCGAACGTCCTGTCGGCTTCCCTCCCCCCTCCCTGGGGCGGACAGCCAATCGCCGCCCCTGGTGGCGCTCCCGGCCAGAGCCTAATCTGACAAGACGTGGAATTGAACCCCGGTCTCCGTGGCCAGCGTCGGACGTTGTAACCACTGGGCCACGCGGGAGGCCTAACTTTTGGGTGCTATTGAGAGTGAAAAAAATGATAAGCCACGTATGATGCACTACCATTTTGAAGCACAGCGTTTCTGAGTCATACCTCACATAACAGTGCTGTTTGGTTTACAAACTCTTAAGGTCACAACACCATTGCAGAATATATACTGTACACATATACACACTATTTTTGTCACTTACCTTTTCAGTTTTCAGTCAACAAGTTAAGTTAGACTGCACTGAAAAACTGCACCAGTTGTGAAGACAGGAGTCGCTATTATGCTATGAGGTAGGGAATAACCTGAAAACCAAAAACCCTCCCTCCCTGGATGACACTATGCTCATATATGATATGTTGTGTCATTTCATTTTGTCCCAAAGTGCACACCAACCCTCTTCCTTCTGTTCATCTTCTCTCTGTTTTAAAGCCTCCAGTGCAGACACACTTACATTTCCTCAGTCCTGGTTTGAGCCTGCTCTCTCCTCCATGGTCCACACTGCAAGAACACAATTACAGACAGAGACTGAGAGACACAGACTCCCCGGCTGTGTTCAAAACCGTTCCCTATTCCCTATATAGTGCACTATATAGTGTGCTCGCCATTTTGTAGTGTTGTTCGAATTCTCAACTGTTAATTTTGTTCACTATATAGTGCACTATAAAATACCCACAATTCACAGCGATTTGTAGTGAACAGCGAATGTACCCTACAATTTCTCCCGTATACCACAATGCAAAGCGGTCGTGTCTTAGTTAGCTCACGACTTCCATAACGGTAGCTATTTGTGGCTAAAGCAGTGGCTAGCAGACAGCACCACAGTTGACAAAACCACACTTGCACATCATTAGAATTTCAACAATTTATTTGGGGTTTAACATTCAAAACTGAACATGCAAACCCGATACTACCTGAGTACATTTCAACCTGCTGTCATGAGTGCTCGGTTTGTTTACATGATACTGGGCGCGTCCGGCACATTTTTTTTGACGCAAATGACGTTCAGTTGTAGTGTCCGAAAACAGTTTAATTGTTCACTACATGGAACACTACATAGGGAACCCTACATAGGGAATAGGGAACGGGTGAACGAGTGAACGGTTTCAAACACAGCCCCTGTCTATGAAGTGTAGTGTGAAAACTGAGCCCTGTGAATGTGGGAGAGCTCCACGCACTGTCCACAGCACTGACTGGATGAGAACAATCTCCATGCCACTTATGCCATCCGCCGAGTTATACCCCATAGTTTTCAGGGTCTCCCACAAAAAAAAATACATTGCCCAGACTCTCAGTCATTGCATTAACTTCTGTAGCCTCTGACCTTGTGTTAACACACAGGAATCAGATACAACATCATCAGAAATGCTCCATGCCCCAATTATAAATCAGGGATGTGATTTTTTTCCTGGTTAATCAGGAAATGTTTATTTTCAGACCATAGATATCTTGTGGACATGTGTATGTCATAAGCATACACATTAAGAAATGTTGCACTCTTTGACAGCTGATAGCAGGAGAGAATGTTCAGCAAATAAAGCCAAATAGCCAGAGATATTTAGCACCAGAAAATCAGCATTTCCTGAATAATCAGGAAAAATCACATCCCTGATACATTTTTCTTATTGGTCTGTATCTACTTCAGTCAATGACATCAGGGTCTGAAACTAACTTTTTGTTGAACCAGCCACTGTGTCTGATGGATGAAAAAATTTACCAGACACTATTTTTTCACACAATATCAAAATGAAAAAATCGCATACCTGGATGAGCTTGCTTTGTCAAACATTTTTAAAATCTTTATTTTAAGACAAAATAGATTTCACAATACGATTAAATGAACAAACAATATTAATTACAATATGTTGTCTTTTTTTCTTTAACGAAGGCAGGGCTACCAAAGTTAGAGCTACATCTCTAATAAAACTTACAACGCGTGTCACCACGAGTGTTGTTTTTCCGTTTTTTTAATTTTTAAAAAAATTTGTTTCTGATTTTATCCCATTTTCTCCCAATTTGGTAGCCAATTAGACCCGCTATTTTTACGTCAATCCCCCCCTAGTAATGTGAGTTCGTTGCCGTAGTCCTGTGACCGGTAGTGACGAAGCGAAGTGACGCCTCTTACGAGACGGCACCCGCAGCCCGTCGACCGCAACCCGGTACTCCAGAGCCACTCTTATACGCAGCGAACGTCACGTCGGTTTCCTTCCCCCCTCCCTGGGGCGGACAGCCAATCGCCGCCCCCTGGTGGCACACCCGGCCCGAGCCGACACTTGGCGAGACGGGGAATTGAACCCCGGACTCCGTGGCCAGCGTCGGACGTTGTAACCACTGGACCACGCGGGAGGCCATTTTTTTTTTACCTCGCTTTGTTCTTCTACGACAAGATAACTTTGGCTATAATGTTCACAGAAACGTACAGGCTAACGTTAGGTTACTGCTCGACACCGCTCGAGCGGGCGTTACGATTGGCGACGAAAGCAGAGCGCAGACACGTCCAATCAGAGCAGCCTAACGAACGCAAGGGTTTGTGGGAGTTGAAGTCTCGTATTCTGTGATCGCTGTAATCGCGTGAATTTGCATGTATGTTTTGGGGGTGTCGGCAGCTTGTCGTGTAGAAACACGACAATGTGTCTGGTAAATAGGGTATATGTCGAGCATCACGTGACCAAACCGGAAGACGTGCTGGCTCACTTCCGCCAGTCAACAAGGTCAATGTGATAATTAAATAAAACAATAGCACGGGTTGTTAATACTGTACCTTATAATGATCCATTTTATTTTGAGGGACCTGATGAATAACATACTATTATGCCACTAGATAATCAATGATTTACAAGAAACTATAATACCGTTACCCCAATAACCTTGCCTATACTCGTTTTTCAGCTGAAATGTATTAGACCGAACCAACAACACTGAACTTGAACAGCTGTTATTTTGGACTGATGCCTTTATCAAACTTCTCAAAATGGGAATGCTGGTATAAATCGTGCCTTTTAATCATGACGATTAGATAGATTAGATAATCAAGAGGGTCCTGATCGTATTGCCAGATTAGCCTTTATAGCTTGAGAAGTTTGACATAGCGTTACCATCCTTGAACTGGAACTGATGGTGAACGCGAACAGATCAACCTTATGCGAACCATCGCTACTCTCAGGCTGTGGGGCTTCTCGCTCTTTGCATAGACCTGTGACAGGCTGCCCTGGTGCGAACATCGGCAGTCATGCTGTCTCTGTTTGACACTGGTGAAAAGATCTACATAGGTAACTGTTATTAACTGTTAGGTAATGACAGCAGGCACAGGTACTTAAAAATGTCGTTAGTACTAGCTAGCTAACGCTAACGACAAGTATTAGACAGCAGGCACAGGTAGGCTACTTTAAAAAAAATTCGTTAGTACTAGCCAGCTAACGCTAACGATAAGTATTAGGCAGCAGGCACAGGTAGGCTACTTAAAAAAATCGTTAGTACTAGCTAGCTAACACTAACGCTAAGTATTAGACAGCAGGCACAGGTAGGCTACGCGTTAGTACTAGCTAGCTAACACTAACGCCAAGTTAGACAGCAGGAACAGGTAGGCTACTTTAAAAAATGTGTTAGTAAAAATGATCTGGGCCAATATATATTACTCCAGACTGCAACATCAGCAGCACACAACAAATGCTCACTCCAGACTGCTGCACACTGGGTATATTAGTGTATATATATATATATATATATATATATATATATATTATTGTGTATTATCAGATATGGATATACAGTATCGTATAACAGTACAAGCTGTTGTTTTGTTCTTTTTTAGGGGCCTATTTTAACATCTGGTAGGGACTACAGATGTAAAAGCCTTTTGGCTAACTCTCATATTTACAGAAAAAAGCATTGTCCCTACAAAATAAAAATAAAAAGTTGCATTTGCCATCGATGTTGCCTTTACCTACTGCCATTTCTGCCGTCTGCATACCGTCTAGGTTACATTCGTGAATGGCAACACGCTGTTAACAAACCCATTGCTTGTTACGGACCGCTTTCAAAGAGAAGAATCGTAGCATCATTGTGCTGTCAGCGCACACTTTTAGGTGAAAATTCACAAATTCCATCAAAATTGCTGTCGACAAAAACCCGTTGTTGCACGGATTGCTTTTAAACAACCACGTCAAAACCCAACTTTCTGTGGATTTACGAAGTCTTTAGTAGACACAATGGAAACACATCTATGGAACGTATTCAGCAATTCCTTTTATTAATTCTGTGAAAGTTATTTGTGATGGCCTGACAACAACAATAACAATAATAATAATTTTAAAAAACATTCTCTTGAGATGGCCGAGGCCAAGTTACTTGAACTAATGTCAGAAAATATGGGTAGCATTGCTTTGGAACAGTGCTTGCTATTTTATGTGAATTATATTGGCGAAAATTGATATCAATAATTTGGTATTTTAGGGATTGTATTTTACAGATGTACAGAGTATATGCTTTGTGTGTGACTAACTTGGCTTCTTTTTTTACGATGAAAGTGTTTTTGTTCTGAATGCACCAACAGTCTAGACATACTGAGGCCCAAAACTGGGAATTGCCCATGAAAGTGATTATTAGCAAGAGAGGAGCTCAGTAAAGTAGACTCTCTCACCATTCCTGACTCCCACAGATACTCCCCCTCTATACTTACTTCAGTTTTTCCAGTTTACAGCTGGGGTCCTCCAGTCCAGCAGAGAGCGCTCTCACTCCTGAGTCCCCTGGGTGATTGTAGCTCAGGTCCAGCTCTCTCAGGTGTGAGGGGTTTAAACGGAGAGCTGAAGCCAGGGAAGCACAGCCATTCTCTCTGACTTGACAGCCAGAAAGGCTACAGAGAAAAGGAGAAAAAACACTTCCACAGTTCAGGAAACTAATACCATAACACCATAATTAACAATGAAGAAAATAACCTTGACCATTCACAATCCGAGAGCTTATTTGCTACAAAGTGTCATTACCTCAGTCAAACTCAGAATAGCACTGATGCTTTGTAAATGGCCTTGCTAGCTATTTGACTAGCTAGCTAACAAGCTAATGTTTTTTTTCCACATGCAAGCAAGCGTAGTCAGTCTAGTTAGCTAGCTAGCTTGCCATTGCTTTCTTTAAAAGGTAGCTAATGCTAGCTCGGCTCATTTCTGGGTTTGTTTATTACTTGAGTTTGCCTGACATTGACACCAAGTCTGAATGGCAGAGGTTTGTCTGAGGGAGTTTTTCCTGACTTCTGTGTGTGTCTGAAGCCTTCCTAAAATTTACACTGTACTGGTGTGTAATTTGATCCCCTCAGCTCACTTGCGCTGTTCGTCACATAATGTTAGTGATTTTGGGAACAGCGGCACTTTTACCGTTGCCAACGGAGGTCTGACAGTTATTTTTAAATGGCACACACACCGCGGTATGGCCCAACCCTACCAGCAACCATACAATAACAAGCTCATGTCTGCTAACATTTTTATGAATGGGAACCATATAGTTCCAGTGTAGGCCTGCCTGTGTGTTCTGACTGCCAGAATGGTTATATATTAAAACCGAGATATGCAACCTCAGTGGTTCTGTGGTTCTCTGTGGCTCAGTAGGTAGAGCATGGCGTTGACAACGCTTAGGTTGAGGGTTCGATTCCCACTGGGACCACATATACTGAAAAATGTACGCACTCACTACTGTAAGTCGCTTTGGATAAAAGTGTCTGCTAAATGACATGTGAGGCAAGCTCAAATCATATTTCGTATCTCGGTAACACTGTATTAATTCAATTGTATCAATCACTGTTACAAAATATGTTATGCTCCCTACCTTAGTCGCTGCAATTTACAGTGTGGGTCCTCCAGTCCAGCAGAGAGCGCTCTCACGCCTGAGTCCTGAAGGTCATTGTTGCTCAGCTCCAGCTCCCTCAGCTTTGATTGGGGAGAACGCAGGACTGAGGCCAGATCATCACAGCAGTCGTCTGTGAGACTGCACTCCCTCAGCCTGTGGCGAAGGAGACACAATCTCTACACATCCTATGCAACTTTCCACACTCAGATTTCAACACTCAGATTACTGTATTATATGTTCTGTATGGGTCACTATCATGTACATGTACTTCTCAATCAAAGAAAACCATAAAAAAAATAAAAAGAATTCAGATTTTTTCCCGTTTTTCTCCCAATTTGGTTGCAAATTAAACCCTCTATTTCTTTAAATTCCCCACCCCCACGAGTCCGTCGCCCGTTCTCCGGGAGTGAGACACACATTCCTGGCCGATTGTTCCTGCCTCTTCCGAGACGGGAAATCTTCCACGGACGCCTTAATCTTCTCCTCGGCGGACTCGTGCCGGCTCTCCCTCCCCCCTTCCCCGGAGGCGGACAGCCAAATGCCGCCTCCGATCAGGCTGACGACCAGGGCCGGTCTGGTAGAGACGCGGGTTTCGATCCGCGTCCCTGATGGGCAGCGCACACCACTCCGAAGCGTGGTGCGTTAGACCGCTACGCCATCCGCCAGCCCCTTAGAAAACCATGTTTTAATAGTGGGTGTAAGGAGAGGGGGGTGGGACTGATCGGGAAAGAGCAAGTAACAGAGATTCATACACAACTCCTACTTACACAAGTTTCTCCAGTTTACAGTTGGAGTCCTCCACTCCAGCAGAGAGCGCTGTCACTCCTGAGTCCCCTGGGTGATTGTAGCTCAGGTCCAGCTCTCTCAGGTGTGAGGGGTTTGCCCGCAGAGCTGAAGCCAGAGAAGCACAGCCTCTCTCTGTGATTCGACAGCCTGACAGCCTGCAGAGAAATTCAATTTGGTTAAGGTTGTGACTTCTCCTGGTTATGTATATGGACTAGAGATGCACCGATTGCGATTTTCTTGGCCGATTCCGATTTCCAATTTTTGATTAGTCTGACCTGCCGATACCGATTTTGGCGATTCCGATTTTTTTCCTAAAAACAATAATTGACAACTTACACAAACATTTTTGTAACTTTGCTTTAATAGAAAATTAAGATTGACAATTCTGAGGTAGGTCAGAAGCATGAGGTAGGTCTCACTAAAACACATTTCAAAATAAAAAAAGTGTTCCAGGTTACTGGACAGAGCTTTTCTTTTTTGTGCAAATTAAATTCAATGATGAATAAAAGAGAATCCAACAACAGTGGCATGTAGCCTTTAAGTAATAAATAAAAAGAAACAAGAGTAGTTTAAATTTACTGACATGGTGACAGACCATTAGTCCGGAAATATTTTTTTAAAACACTAACGTTATATTCTGATGACAGATGACACAAGCCCTTTTTCCATTAAATAATTATATGGCTTCAACTTGATGTGCATCAGAAAGTTATTGCGACAATGCTAATGGAAAACAGGTTAGTTCGAACCTATGATGCGCTAGACTAATTTGTTTGCTAGAGGTGGATTAGAGTAGATCCCAATTCTATATAGTGCAATGGAAAACACTTGTAGCGATATAAGGGCGGATGTTTCAGTTGCGGAGCTTGTCAAAGGCATTGAAACAAGCCGCTCTTCAGCAGAATTTCGTTATTTGCGTGAGTCAGGTAGCCTAACGACTACGACTTTAACTAGCTTCAAAGCCTAGATAAAAATGTTTCAAACTAGGATTGGAAAAGAGGCAATGCTGCTGTTTCTGAGTTTGTTTGATAGTGGAAACGCACAGCTGACACCTTCATGCACAACACAGTTAATACACCATTTGTGGTTTAGCTAGAAATCGTTAGATGAATTTATCATTAGGTCTAATAAGTTAGATTTGTATGAGTGAATAGCACTGTTTCATAACGTCACTCATTAGCGAACATAATGATTTCAGTGCAATTCAGTGCTTCAGCAGGGCATTATTACGTCAAGTTTATGCACTACCACCATGTTCTATTAATGGAAAATGGTTCAGAGGAACCGAACTAGCGCAACGAAGTTAATTGTTAATTAACCCGGTACCTACGGTACTGTAGAAAACGACTACCGTCACATTTTCAGAATTTGGGCATCGACTTGGTACCTGGGTGATGACTTTTCAAGTGTCTGATTAGGTTGGTCGTTCGAACGTTTCGAGGTTGTTCCTCCGCGGCTTATTTTCGATTGACATGTATGACAAACTGCAAGCTTTAAGTCGTCTTCACTGACTGTGAAAAACGCCCATACTAAGGACATGTTGAGGCGTTTTCAGCGCTGCGCTCATCTGATCTGTTTGCATTGGCTCACGGGTGCGCGCACGTCACGTGAAAAAGAGGGGGCGAGCCAGCCCGGCGCACAGAATCGGCTATGTGGAGTGATCGGGATCAAGTCACCGATTGAGGCCGATCAGCTGAAAATCGGCCATTTCCGGTCAGAGGCCGATCGATCGGTGCATCTCTAATATGGACACCTCCATCTTTGAGTCATTTCCTTTTCTTTTTTCCGTTTGTGTTTGAAATAAGTTAATGTGCACAGTCCCCAGGAGTGAATCCCGCAACCCAAAATAACGTAACAAAGCAGTGGGACCGGAAACTCTCCGCTCTCAGTAGCACCCCAAAAGCTGACTTTTGCCACACAACAGCAAGATCTTTGCCCCACACGTCACCAAACAAAACACCCATTGTTACATTATTTATCACGCAAGGCTTGTTGACAGTACAATAATAGGAAGAATAATAGAGCCTTTGTTCATCGAAATACCAAAAGGGCGTCCGACCAAATACGCTACCAATTCTAGACCTATCCCTACTGCCGATAGTCCCATGGAACTGTATGTTCACCTACTGGTGCGTGTGCTCACCACACCAAAAACACACATACCTTACTGTACCTTAAAGGGAAACACACCCCTATACCTTAATGGACTACTGGCCATTACGCTGTACAGTTATTTAACAAAAAGGACCAAAAAACAGTCTGGAGTCCTAAGACTACCCGTTTCCAATACGGAGCCATAATCACAAAATAATATCTACTAGCGTTAATTTTGTATACAGCGCCACTCACCCTAGTCTGTGTAGTTTACAGTTGGGGCTCTTCAGTCCAGCACAGAGCCGCTCCACTCCTGAATCTCCCAGGTTATTGTAGCTGAGGTCCAGTTCTCTCAGGGGTGAGTTTGATAACTGGAGAGCCAAGGCCACAATTTCACAGGACTTCTTTGTTACTTTACAACTGTCCAATCTGCAGAAAGAAAGGTGTTGATGACATTTACTATAAAGATATTTTATTTTTGAATATCTTCTTATGCCCCATTATTTTAACTTTACGTTACTAACGTTTACTTTTTTCTCCCAATGTGGAATGCCTAAATCTTGTTTTTGTAGGCAGTTGCCAGTTATGTTGAATTATGCAGTCCACGCTCTGAACTGTGCAGTAATTGTTCCCAAAGGACTGCATGGTTGTAATGCAGCTGGTCCACCAGAGGAGGCGCTCTTGCATGATGAGACTCACGAAACCATGCCGACTGGAACAATAGCATCGCGCAGAGCAAAATCATGACAACTGTGAATGCGGTGTCACTTTTTGGTGGCTGGAGCTTGAACTCCATGTGTGCAACATGAATCCCCACTCGCTAGGGCTGGCTGGCAGTGTAGTGTAATGGTTAGGGAGCTGGGCTTGTAACTCAGCGGTTGCAGGTTCAATCCCCAGGTGGGGCACTGCTGTTGTACCCTTGAGCTAAAGGTACTTAACCTGAATTGCTTCAGTAAAATATCCAGCTGTATAAATGGATTGTATGTAAAGAAATGTAAACTGTGTAAGTCGCTCTGGATAAGAGCGTCTGCTAAATGCCTAAAATGTAAATGTAAAATGTGGCTCACTTATGGGGTTGCGCTCGCTCACGTTTAAGGAAAATAATGAAAGAGGTACGGAGGTCAAGGTTTGCTTTGAAAACGGCAAGAATGTGCAAGTATATACCAACATGCACATTGTAAAAATGTTTTTCCAGGGTAGCCTTATCCACCTCGTCTTTGCAAATACATTTGTGTTCCTCAAATGAAATAATCAAACACAGACAGTAACCTCAGTTCTGAGATCCCCTGAGATGGCTCCTTAGTGTGCACAGTGCAACATAGTTATATACAGTAACAATTGTAAGCTATGTAACAAGCACTGGTTCGAATCACCATGGAGACTGTGTGTGTGTGTGTGTGTGTGTGTGTGTGTGTGTGTGTGTGTGTGTGTGTGTGTGTGTGTGTGTGTGTGTGTGTGTGTGCATGCCGAGTCAGCTGCTGCATGTATTGATCAGAATTTTAGCACAAAATAAAAATATTCAACAAAAACCAAGCATATTTTGCTTATATTTTGCACCTTAAAACTTTTCAAAAATGCATGTAATTAGGGCTGAGCACAAACGTAACATTTTCAACCTGACCAAAAACAACACTTTTTTGGCATGGAGCCTAAAAGGGGCGGCGCCCACAAGCCCCACCCCTCTGCACGTGCCTGCTTTATGATATTCATGGTAGAGTCTATTACTTAATAATAATAATAATAATTTATGCCATTTAGCAGACGCTTTTATCCAAAGCGACTTACAGTAGTGAATGCATACATAAGTGGTCCCAGCGGGAATTGAACCCACAACCTAAGCATTGTCAACGCCGTGCTCTACCAACTGAGCCACACAGAACCACTGATACTTTACTATAATACTTTTAGATAATACTTTTTTTTAGGAGGAATGATACTCTCCAGTGCAGTGGCAAAATGTGCTGGCCCATAACTACTGCGATGTGGTTCAATAAACAAAGCATCTTTTGTAATTTTATGCAGCTATATCAAAGTGAATATAAAAATATAGTGTAAATCTAATTTATAACTAAGAATAATTTGCTGTGTGGGTGGCGTTGAATCCAGTAATGTATACATTTGGAGTAAAATCAGACTCTTTTCTGGTGCAACTGGCCCCATGTCAACTGCACGGGTTGTAAGCCTGTACCCTATATTGAAAGAAATTAGTTCTTGACATATTTTAGACCAGATTTATGCACATCTTGTAAGTCGCTCTGGATAAGAGCATCTGCTAAATGCTTAAAATGTAAAATGTAAAAATGTGATCAGGAAGGCAATTTCATTTTAGTTTGCACTTGCCTTCTCTCCACTTTTGGATCTGTCACCCAGTGCAAAATTTACACCTGGTTTTGAAGTTCATATATATATATATATATATATATAGTTTTTTAAATGCAGTTATGCCTCAAGTAGGTGCCCAGAGTTTTGATTAAATCAATGAATTAGCTAGTCAGGTTTCATTGGCTCATGATTTACATCAATCCACAACCATATTTTGCTATATTTCTGCATGACACCCATAATTACATATGCATGACATTTGAGGTGTAATAAATAAATTCTGCACTTCTCCGATATTAATCTAGAAATATCCATAAGTATTTTTACACCAGTTGGGGGGGGGGATCTAATTAATACAAACGAATGATTATGGTAATACTGTGTGCCAAGAATTATTAGTAAAATAACAATACTTACATGGCTCTCCTGCAGTTCTTGATTACAGTCAACAGTCTCAGACGACCTGCCACTGATGTCTTGTACGTCTTCAAGTCAAAAATATCCAAGACCTCTGTCATCAGTAGCACAAACGCCAGAGCTGAGCATTGTTCTGGTTCCAGACATTCCCCAGAAAGTGTTCCAGATCTAAGGGAAGTCTTGACTTCCTCGATAAGAGAGTTGTCATTCAGTTCATTCAGACAGTGGAACAGATTTATGGTTCTCTCTACTGACTCTATGTATTTAATTTTACTCTTAATGTATTCAACAGTTTCCTTAATGCTGCCTTCTCTCTCAGTCGGATGAGGTGGTACATGTGATCCACTTCTTCTGTCTGTCAAACGGTCCAGTACATGTGATCCACTTCCTGTCAGTTGGTCTGTCAAACGCTTCCTGTCTTTGTCAGTGACATGTGATCTGCTTCTTGTCAGTTGATCTGGTATGAGTGATCTGCTTCCTGTCTTTGTCAGTTGATCTGGTATGAGTGATCTGCTTCCTGTCTCTGTCAGTTGGCCCGGTACAAGTGATCTGCTTCCTGTCTTTGACAGTTGATCTGGTACACATGACAGATTGTGGGTCCTCTCTGTTGTAGACTTGTATCTGATTCTTTCTTTAAAGTATTTGAATGTTTCCTTAATGCCCAGTGATTTGCTTCTTGACTTTGTCAGTTGTTCTGATGCAGGTGATGGGCTTCCGGTCTGTGTCTGGTCCCTTACATGGTCCCTTACACTCCTTTTCTTCCTCTTTCTCAGTCCATCTGGCACAAGTGAGCCGCTTCCTGTGTGTGCCAGGAGGTCTCGGAGAAGGCCCTGAGTGGAGTCCAGTGAGAGGCCAATAAGGAATCGGAGGAAAAGGTCCAGGTGTCCGTTCTTACTCTGCAAGGCCTGGTCCACTGCACTCCTGTGTAACTCAGACAGCTGCACTCTGTCGCCATTAGGTCTTAATTCATCTGGACATTCTTTCTTCTTCTGAACAATTCTGATCTTCCTCATCCTCAAAGTCCTCCTCGTGATCCTCCATACGGACCGGTGTAAGTAGATTGATGTTCCTGTTTACAAATGAATGAAACACAAACAAGGCAGCCAGATACTCCTGGACGCTCAGATGCACAAAGCAGTACACCTTCTCCTGATACAACCCAGATGCCACCTTGAAGATTTCTGTGCACACTCCGGAGTACATGGACGCTTCAGTGACATCGATGCCACACTCTCTCAGGTCCTCTTCATAGAAGATCAGATTTCCCTTTCCAGCTGTAGAAACGCCAGCTGCCCCAGTTTCAGGATGATTTCTGTGTCTGACGCTGACATCTTCTTTGAGTTTGCCTCATTTGTGCCGAGGTACTTCTGATTCTTCACATTAATCTGAATGAGCAGGAAGTGTGTGTACATTTCAGTCAGAGAATTGGGGATTTCACTTTTTTCAGCATCACAAAACAGTGTCTCTAAAACAGTAGCAGCAATCCAACAGAAGACCGGTATGTGACACATGATGTAGAGACTCTTGGATGTCTTTATGTGTGCGATAATTCTGATGGCCAGGTCCTTATCTCTGATTTTCTTCGTGAAGTACTCCTCCTTCTGTGGGTCTTGGAACCCTTGTACCTCTGTCACCCGATGGACACACTCAGGAGGGATCTGATTGGCTGCCGCTGGTCGGGAGGTGATCCAGAGGAGAGCAGAGGGAAACAGATTTCCTTTAATGAGGTTCGTCACCAGCACGTCCACTGAGGTTGACTCTGTTATATCACAGCAGATCTCATTGTTCTGGAAATCTAGAGGAAGTCGACACTCATCCAGACCATCAAGGATGAACACAACTTTGACTTCATCGTGCTCCACACTTTTCATCTCTTTCAGTTGTGGAACGTAGTGCTGGAGAAGTTGCACCAGACTGAATTCTCTCTCCTTCTTCAAATTCAGATCTCGGAAAGGGAGAGTGAAGATGAAATCAATGGCCTGATTGGCTTTTCCTTCTGCCCAGTCGAGAATGAACTTCTGCACAGAGACGGTTTTCCCAATGCCAGCGATCCCCTTCGTCAGCACAGTTCTGATAGACAGTATTTGGCCGGGTAAAGGTTGAAAGATGTCATTGCAGAGGATTGCAGTCTCCTGTGTGGTTTGTCTGTTGAATGCGGTCTCAATCTGCCTCACCTCGTGTTCATTATTGACCCCCCCACTTCCCCCTCTCTGATGTAGAGCTGTGTAAAGATCTCATTGAGGAGGGTTGGGTGGCCCTGCTTTGCCAAACCGTCAAATATGCATTCAAACTTCTTCTTCACATGAGTTTTCAGTGTCAGTTTATCTCCAATTGTGGATTCATCTGAGGAGAGGAAATATGAAGCACAAAAAAATTACGTTGAAAATAAGATCATACACTGTTGGTACCAGAGAATCATAATGGTCTGATTCAAATCACTGCACCCTAGAGGTGAGCCTGTGAAATACAGGCTTTCAAGCTCAGCCCCACCCCTCACGTCCAGCCCCGCCCACAGGCGGGAAGTTTTGAAAACCCGGATGTGCAAAAAACCCTTATTTCCTACTGTAAATCAGAAAACGCTCTCTCTCGCACGGATCAGAAGTTGGACCAGCACATGTTCTTCTCCACCGCTGCGCATGTGTTTGTAGGGTAGCAAGGACCACAGTCAAGTCAAGTCTGAGTCTTTTGTTTGTGAACACTCTTAAAGTGTCTGAAAGTGTTTAACTCGACGTAGGACTCCCTCCAGACCCAGTCTTACGATTGGAGGCTGTTCACTTAACTCCGCTAAATCAAAGTTAAACGTAACCCAGTCTCATGATTGGGGGCTGTTCTCTTAACCCAGCTAAATCAAAGTTAAGCGTAGTCTACGCGGCATCAATCGAGCAATTCTTCGGCTCCTGCAGGGTTATTCTTCATCCTAAAAACAATACGGAAAGCCTGGCGGATGGCGCTGCGGTCTAGTGCACCACGCTTCGGAGTGGTGTGCGCCGCCCGTCAGGGACGCGGATCGAAACCCGCGTCTCTACCAGACCGGCCCTGGTCGTCAGCCCGATCGGAGGCGGCATTTGGCTGTCCGCCTCTGGAGGAGGGGGGAGGGAGAGCCGGCACGAGTCCATCGAGGAGAAGGTTAAGGAGTCCGTGGAAGATTTCCCGTCTCGACAGAGGCGGGAACACTCAACCAGGAATGTGTGTCCCGATCCCGGAGGACGGGTGACGGACTCGTGAGGGTGGGGAATTGAAGTAAATAGAAGGTTTTAATTGGCAACCAAATTGGGAGAAAAACTGGGAAAAAAATCTGAAATAAATTTAGTTAAAAAATAAATAAATAAAACAATACAGAAGACGCGATTTCGCCTCCTTGCCAAGGACTTCGTGTCGGATCTCTCTCTCTTCATTTCCAGTAGCCTAGAAAATCATAGCCGCCTGTTAAACGAGAAAGGTTGAAATCTCTCTTTTGTGATAGCTACTAGCCATTTCTCTTACTCCATATCTCCTGCTCTGAAAATCCTGTCCCTTTTCCCTCGACACACACACACATAGCCGACACGCACACCGACGCATATACCCTCAAACGGTATACACATTTGATTGTTTTATTTCATGTTTCACCGTACGTTACCATTGAATGCTTAGTTTGATTTAAAGGGTTTGAGTGTTCGATAAAATCAGTTTGTTAAACCCGGTCGTCCGTCTGTCTTTCAGTTCATAGTCTGATGTGATTCAAAGCCAGCCATTGTTCAAAGAACTCCTTAGAGACCTTCACAAGTAGTTGAGCCACTCATTTACTGCTTCAGTTATTAAAGTTGGTTAAGACTAATTATTAATTTAATGATTTCTTTTTGACTGATTTTGGGGTGATTGGATTTAGTGATTTAGTGTGGATTAATTATAAGATATATTTTATGAGACTGATATATTTTGATTAATAATAAAATAGGATAACACTTACAGCACTTTGTCATGGTTTCAATAACATAAATAAATTGTGAATGTAAAGCACTTAATGGTGCTATGCTACACATCAAAGACATTGAGCAGAATAGTAAACAAAGGGAAGCAAAAACTCACATTTAAAGCTAAAGTGACATTTATGGCTAAATCAGCTGGATGGTCCTGAGAAATGACTTTGTACGTTACTTTGTTTTGCACGATTTCACTTCAATATGACCTACTTGGATTATACTAATCACTGGGGAGTGGATTAAAGGCATAAAAGATTGTACTCCGAAGTTTCAGGTCTCCTGCAGTGTATCTTGCTCCATAGCTGAGCCAGTGTCATATGCATTAAGGCCAGCCCCCTCTTTTAGCATATTTCCTGTGCAAGTACAGGTGAGCCAGTAATAAATATGGACAGTCATTATATTGAATATGATCACAATGTGGCACAGGAGTGAGCTCTGTGTGAGCTGGGAGCTGAACCAGGAAAACATCTGCCAGCAATCCCTCATCATGCAGCTGTTTTCCATCACAGAATCAGAGGCGGATGCATAATATGGGGAACGGGGTACAGACAAGGAGAAGTGCCTGGGCAAGCCGCCTATGTAAGGCAACTGCTTCTCTTCCTCTCGCTCCCCCTCACCCTCTCTCTCTCCCTCTTGCTCGCTCCCTCCTCCCTCCCTCCCTCCCTCTCTCTCGCTCCCCCTCTCCCTCCCTGCCTCTCTCCCTCTCCCTCCCTCCCTCCCTCCCTCTCCCTCCCTCCCTCCCTCCCTCCCTCTCCCTCTCCCTCTCCCTCTCCCTCTCCCTCTCCCTCTCCCCCTCTCTCCCTCTCGCTAGATTTCACTGATGAATATTTACACATTGGACTCGTTTTAGAATTCTTTGCAATGACAGACAGTTTTCACGGTCTTTGTCCACCACTTCCAGCTTACAGGTTGCAACATCGGAGCCTATGTGCTACGTGTAAGATTCAGTTCTCCAATTCTGGTTCTCCAATTTAGCTCGCCACTCCTGAAAATTTAATTTATTCAGCCAAACTTCAGGGTTCTGTTCACAACTACCAAGTACTGAAACACTTAAAGGTCCTGAACAGTCAGAATAATCAAATTGTTTGATATTTGGGTTAGGGCTGTGATGGAAAAGGGAAAATGCTAAGGCAGCAAGCAAGGAAATAGTTTGTTGGCCCTATATTAAAAATCATAAATGGCTCAAAGAAACCCTAATATTAATAAAGAGATATATCAGTTTCCTTTAAAAATGAAAAGGATGGTCATACCATACAAATCTCAAGATAATTGGGAACAAATTTGATGTACCTATCCCTTCGCATCGTGTTTATGACTCATCAATAGTTCAAAATAATATACAGAATTCTTCCCAGAAAGATGATGTTAAACATATGGCATTGAACAACCTCCCTTGTGTAGATTTTGCGATGATGAGACAGAATCAATAGCATCTCTTTTGGTTCTGCCCATTAGTTGTTTGCTTCTGGAATAAAGTCCAGGACTGGCTTAGAAATCATGGTATCGATTCTCAGATAGACATGCAAATGATACTGTTGGGTGACTTAAAAAGGCTAAATCAAATGTTTGTAAATATGATAATTGTCGTGGGGAAAATATTGACATTCAAGTCAGACTCAATAGAAGATTTACAAATTGAAAGGTTGAAAAACCAAGTTAAACATCAGAGCAAGATAGAAGGAAGCATAATGCAAATCAAAAAGGTAATACAAATCAGAAAGTAGACATGGAGAGATGGGATACAATTAGAATGGCAGAAGGACGGGATTCATTAAGAAGAGGAAAGAAGAAGGAAGAAAGAGGAGAAGAAAGAAATGGGTTAAAAAGAAAAATAATAATTCATTCATTCATTTAATAAGTAAATATAATCAGGTATGACTGGTGAAGTATCAACTGCTTGACTAGCAGTGTATGCACGCATGCATGGGGGGGGGTTAAATAATCCAAATGTCATGTTTTAATTGGGTCGGGCAGGGTAGAGTAGAAGAAAGGAGGAAGGAAAGGAGAAAAAAAGGAAAATAATACCACGATGAAAGATGGACCACAACAAGGAATGTATTGCTCAGCAAAAAGCATTAATGCTGACATTCTGGCTTCTGAGTGTTGTGTAAAACAAAAAGAAAAACAAAGCGAAACGTTAAAAGCACACCTCGGACAGGGTGGCCCAGTTAGAAGTCAATAATGATCTTTTCGTTTTAATATCCCAAGCTGTTGTCCTGTCTGAAGGAAGGGATAACTACTATGACAATAAACACAAGCAACAGCATACTGAAGCAATGGCTGTTTGAATGAAAAAGCACCTTACTTGTTTCTTTGTTCTGATGCCGGTACGGGGCATCTGCCGGGGCGAACTAAGGAAAGGGACACCAGTGGCAGTAAATCAACACATGTACCACACAGAGCAGGGCTATTATTATACTATTATTACACTATTCAACTGGCAGCCCATACATGTACCACACAGAGCAGGGCTATTCAACTGGCAGCCCACACATGTACCACACAGAGCAGGGCTATTCAACTGGCAGCCCACACATGTACCACACAGAGCAGGGCTATTCAACTGGCAGCCCACACGGGTCAAATGCCGCCCACCATAGACGTACTCTTGGCCCTTTGGTCATTGAGAAGCAAGTATTCAAATTCAATTCAATGAAAAAGCGTTATTTTCATTATACTGAGCAGAGCACGTGTGTAAGGGAAAGTAGCAGTGGAATGTCACTGGGGCAGTGTAAGTAAAATAACGTACTTAATAAGTTAACGTGAAAGACAACAATATAAAGACAATATAAAAGACAATATAAAAGACAATACAACACAATATAAGACATATAGTCCAAACATTAAAAAAGGGCAATACAATTCAGTGCAACTGTAGGCAGCCTTAGAAGAACAGTCCGTATCAGTTTTATTCAGATGAAAATCTGTGTCCAGACCTGGGCCTACACTGTGTCAGTACACATTCCACTAGTGACAGAATAATAAGTCCTAGCTATGAATATTTTTGATGTATATACAGTATATTATGAATATAAGGCGTCTTCTTTCATACTTTGTTTTATAAATGGTATGTGGTAAATGTTTGGCTTGTATGCAACATTATTAAAAAGAATCTGACGCACAGGAAGTAGTCTAAAAACCCTGGAATAGAGCAATGTAAAACTGGATCATCAAGATAGATCATTTGTCAATTGTTACTAAATTTTAATAATTATAAATGCCAATTTTGAGAAATTATGCCCGTCCATGAACTCTCATGATTTATAGTATAGTACAGAATCCAGAATCCAGTTGCCATGTGGCACCCCTTCACAGCACCCACACAGAGATGACCGGAAGCCGAAATAGTAGCACCTGACAGGAATTTTGAGTACTCTCCTATTACAATCAAGGACTTCCCCATTTTTACTTCCCCTTTATCATTAAAAGCCTGGTTCAAATGTGAAAATACTCATGTAAATCAACAAGTGATTAAAAACTCTGGATTTTTAAACCTGAATCTTTTTTCAAACATAAGGATTTTGTAGTTAATGTAGGCTAATGTTCATACCTGTCCACCTCCTGCCTCTGTCCCAGTGCAGTCTCTCTGGTCTCTGAGTTCCTGCTCTGCTCCTAATGTGCCAGGGCTGGACTGCATGGCTCTGTGCTTCCATCCAGCGCTGCCATCACTGGCTGCAGCTCCAGCGCCCGCAGAGAGCCCCCTGACAGGTAGAGGGCAGCAGTGAGGGAATGTTTCAAGCAGTGACAAAAGCTTTTTATGTGCAGGCATCTGTGTCGTGATCAACAAATGGACGCATACAGCATATGTGATGTTTGCAGCAGCTGATAAGTGATTTACAGCAAAGGGTGAAAGGGATCGGGGGACACTTCCTGAGCAGTGGAATCTCGTGTCATTATTCTCTTTGATTGGTGGTCTTCTCTTTATGATGTCACTGTACTTGTGACATCACTCTCTTGGGAGAGAATAGATTAATAAGCTCCACCCACCTGAGGATCTACAGGTAGCAGCACGCCCGAATCACATGACCATTTTTGAAGAGGACGTACGGGTCCAATCTGGTGAGAGAAAGGGTAACAGCACAGAGCTGATACTCACTGCGAGCTGTTCCTTGCCGTCTGCTCTCTTCTGTCCTCGAACCCTGCAGGATGAGGACCTGGATTCACAAGCGTAAACTTCATGAGGAAACTTCAAAGACACATTGTTACAGTAATTACATTACAGGCATTTACAGAGCGACTTACAGTTTGCATTTCTTTACAATCCATTTATACAGCTGGATATTAACTGAAGCAATTCAGGTTAAGTACCTTTAGCTCAAGGGTACAACGGCAGTGTCCCACCTGGGGATTGAACCTGCACCCTTAACGTTACAAGCCCAGTTCCCTAACCATTATACCACACTGCCGCCTGTAATGGGTGCATTGTGATAACACTGCTCTGAAACCAGTCCCAAAACACATTGAATATAAAATATATGGTATGCTGCATTAAAGTACATGGCGTACAGTGTACTATAGGTTTCCTTCTACAGAAATACTCCATTCCCCTGAGGGAGCTTTGGTCAGGCAGGGACAGGGCTCATCCCTGTGGGTGATTTGACTGATAACTACAGAAAGATTATAAAGAAGAAGAAAAACAACCTTCCTTACCTTTGTCATCAGGACTGACGTTTAAGATGACATTTAAATCACCTCTTACACTGCACCCATAAAACTGTGGTACCACAGCGTTTCCGCCAGCTCTGATGGAGCGATGGAAAGAGGCTGACCTCAGATCAGTAGGTGCCTGCTCACTATGGTCCTCTCCTGTTGGAACTGAAAGCAGACCTGGGTCAAATAGTTATTTGAAATACCTTAACCCTTTAGGCACCAATACAAATCCTGTATAATTATTCTTTCATACTGTTTGATTGATTTCCCATCCTTAGGGATCTGCAGGAGTGTTTTCAAATTTTACTGCCATCTAAAGAGTTTAAAGTATTTCATATATCTTTGACCCAGGCCTGATTGAAAATGGTACAGAAGCAGTCCAAAAGGAAATCCTTGCCTCCCGCGTGGTCCAGTGGTTACAACGTTCAACACTGGTCACGGCGACCGGGGTTCGATTACCCGTCGCGCCAGCCCCAGGGAGGAGGGGGGAGGGAAGCCGACAGGACGTTCGCTGCGCACAGGAGTGGCGCTGTAGTGCGCACGGTTGACGGCCTGGCGAGTGCCGTCTCGGAGGAGACAATGCTTCGCCTTTGTCACTACCGGTCGCAGGACTACTGCAGCAAACTCACATTACTAGGGGAGGGGGGATTGACATAAAATAGCGGGTGTAATTGGCTACTAAATTGGGAGAAAATGGGAGAAAACCTGAAACAAAACAAAAAAAGGAAATCTTTATACGTCAGTGTTTGACACCCCCACTGGGGGGTACTGGGGAGAGAATGGAAAATTAGCCTATTGAGCCTGAGAAAATAAATGGTACTGTGATGAACGGAGTTTATCTGCCATGCCCACGAAGCTTACCTTCCATGCCACATAGCCTAATTTAGCGCACCTGGATGGATGCCTAACCAAGTGCACCTGACTGGACTAATTGCCCTGCAAGACAGCAGGACGGGACTAATAAAAGCGTGACTCTTCTGTGAGGTGAAGGGGTGTGTGTGGAGGCTGAAGACGGCTAGGAGCGCTGACGTTTGTGAAAAAGGGTTGTGGAGATCAATGTGCAAAGTGCAAAGTGCAAAGTGCAAAGTGCAAAGATAAGTGTTCTGCGTTACCTGCTTTGAGTCATTCAGATTGCTCTTTTGTAATTGTACCCTAGTATTTTAGCTTGACGACTGCACGTAACAAGTCTTAGTTAGTTTAGTGTTTAGTGTTTTATCAGTCAGGGTGCAGCTTAGCCCTTTGGCCAGGGTTAACGGCCAGTCCCCACCCCTAGCTGCTTAATGAGGCCCATAGTTGAGGCAAAGCGGCCTGCGTATTGTGTGTGTGTGTGTGTGTGTGTGTGTGTGTGTGTGTGTGTGTGTGTGTGTGTGTGTGCGTGTGTATCATGTATCCTTTTATATAATAAAGCCTTTTGTATATTGACTAAACTGATTGCCTGGACCTTGTATTGTTCGCATCTCTCTATTGTTCTAAAATAATCGGTGTGTTACAGTACATTAGCAACAGTATAATCCTGCATTTACATCCACGGTATATCTGACATAGCGGTTACGTGATATCAAATGCCATTGCTTTTGACCAACTACTGCCAAAGTACTTTCAAATTCCCTCAGCCAACCATTTTTACACCTAATGAACCAGGGAAGTATTGCAATCAATTGTCTGCGCTGTTTAAAAAAGTAAATAAATCAAATAATTCCCATTGGCTGGTATGGAATCCGGACAGGGCTGGGGTTAGGGTTAGGGCAGGGGTCGGCAACCTTTAACACTCAAAGAGCCATTTGGACCCGGTTTCCACGCCGGTGCGAGCCACGTAAACGGCGCCCCATTTTCTGTCGACGGGGGGGGGTGTGCAACGCGAAAAAATTATTGCGCCCCTCGGATTTTCGTGCGCGAGGAAATTTAGAACTACAAATAAAATACACTTCAATTGGATACTTATAGTTTAAGTTATCAAATTTGTGACGTTCCATTTCAAGGTTTGTATTATTTAAAATAGAGTACAAGTTTGGTACCGGTTACTATTAAACTGAGTAGCCTACCGTTCCCGTTTCCATGTATCATTTCCATTTCCTCTTAGCTTCTGTTAATGCATCATAAGTGCCCTCTTGATGCTAAGAACAGACCTAAAGAGACCAAACAGATCACCTGCTTGTTTACCAACCCGTTTGCTCGTAATTTAGTGGCTGTAAAAGAAAGTGCTAGCACAATTGCTATCTAGGCAATTACAGCAGATTTAAAATCAATGAGTCTAGACCAGGGGTGTCAAACTCATTCCATCGAGGGCCGAGTGTGTGCAGGTTTCTGTTGCAACCAATGCACTACACCAGGTGATTTCAATTAGTTCCCCTCCTTAGTTGAAGAAGTGAGCTAATGAGTGAAATCACCTGGTGTAGTGCACTGGTTACAACAGAAACCTGCACACACTCGGCCCTCGATGGAATGAGTTTGACACCCCTGGTCTACAGCATCAACCCCACATGAAAAGGCGCCTTAGCAAAAGTGGCTGCACCAGCCGCGACCGTTCCTGTAAAACATGTCCTTGGTTTAACATTCATTGCAATGTTCAATTTGTGAGCCATTTTAACCAGCGAACAGACTGGGTGGCATCATTTTGAAATGTCTGTAAAAATGCAAAAGACCAAAAAGAGGAAATAAGCAGGAAGTCAGAATTGTTTTGCTTCTGTACGAGCCAGCTACAGCTTAAACTAGCTGTCCGTTCTCAAATCTGATGCGTGCATGTAAAAGTACAACCTGTGCATAAAACACGATTCAATGTGAGTGAAACTCGCAAATGTAAAAAAAGCTAACTGTCGTTTTAAAAATGCATACATCTTAGAACAAACATCTTTAGTTTCTAGGGGCGTGATGTGTCCCATTCCACATAGTTTTTTTGTGTCAAACGATTTCGCAAACTATCCTCAAGTGGAGAACATACTCCGATGGAATTTCATTTGGAATTTCAGCATTTACAGAACATAAGTGCATAACTTACTGGGTTCATTTTCCATTTCTTCTTAAGACTGTGATCCTCTACTGCACGGCAGACTGTCTGAAGCAGGAAGTTTATTTTCACTCTCGTTATAAACAGGGTTGCCAGGTCAGAGAAATAAATCCATCCCAATCCACATTACTTATACATTTTTTACATTCTAAGCATTTAGCAGACGCTCTTATCCAGAGCGACTTACAAGATGTGCATTAATACATGGTAGGAACAATCATAGTTCGCGCAAGAGATCAGTGCAGTAATACAGCGATAGACATCATTGCAGGCAGCTGCCAAAACCTGCCCACAAAGGTCAAAAACTAGCCCAATGTTTTTTCAATGAATTTCAACTAATATAATCATTGCATTTTACCTACTACAGAACAGGGTTGGGCAAGGAGGGCCATATCGGTTTCTGAATTTCCTGCCAACTTCTGCTCTTAATGATTTAATTAGCCCAGCCATTGACATGATCTGATGTTTAAGTTCAACTTAAACTTGGAATTAGGCTGATTCCTACCTCATGGTGAAGTGAAATTACTTTGTTAAAGGAGAATTTTCAATTTACACTCTTAATGAGCTAGCTGCTATGACAAATACAATTCCTGGACATTCATCTATTAATCCATTATCCCACTTATTCCTAGTCAGGGTCACTGGAGCCTATCCCAGCATGCATTGGGGCAAGAGGCAGGAATACACCCTGGACAGGTCGCCAATCCATCACAGGGCACACACACCATTCACTCACACACTCATACCTACGGGCAATTTAGACTCTCCAATTAGCCCAACGTGCATGTCTTTGGACTGTGGGAGGAAACCCACACAGACACAGGGAGAACATGCAAACTCCACACAGAAAGGTCCCGACTGGGATTCGAACCCGAGACCTTCTTGCTGTGCAACGACAGTGCTATCCACATGATAATATGAATCGGAATGGTGGTGCAGTGGATAGTTTACCTCGTTTAGTATTGTCGTTATAGAAAACAAACCCTGCTCCAAACTGCAACTATTGCACCAAATCAACTATTTAACTTTACTGAAGAAAGAAGCCATATGAAGGAGTGATTTTGCCCAGTGTATTGTTGTGTATATAGTACGGAAAAGACATACCCTCCTCAGAGTCCATATCACAACAGTCTCTTATGTGGTTTTAGCCAACGCACTTAAAAGTATAATTTAAGAAATATTTCACTTCCTGTTGCGAGTACAAATGGCCAGTCATGCGACCAAGAGTATGATGAGCGAATGCAGAATGAAAGTAAAAGAAGGCGGTCACTCTCTCTCTCTCTCTCTCTCTCTCTGTCTCTCTCTCTCTGTCTCTCTCTCTCTCTCTCTCTCTCCCCTCTCTCTCTCTCTCCCCCTCTCTCTCTCTCTCTCTCTCTCTCTCTCTCTCTCTCTCAATTCAATTCAATTCAAATGGCTTTATTGGCATGACAAGATCACTCTCATATTGCCAAAGCACACATTTACAATTACAAACATAACACATGGACAGATTTACACAAGACACAGACAGGTATACATTTTTAGACATAACACACAATATGACATTAATTAAGTAATTACAGGCGGTGAGCAGCTCAGTCCCTCAGGCTATGGCAGGCAGATACATATTTAGCTGCCAGAGGAGCTGTTGTTCCTTCACCCAGGAGAACTGCCAGTTTCTCCTCTGGCGTTAACAGTAGGAAGTTTGGTATTTTCTTGGCTATTTCCCCAAAGTGGAAGTCTCTTACTGAAGAGAACTTCTCACAGTGGAGGAGGAAGTGCATCTCTGTTTCTACCTCCCTGTCAAGCAGTGACCACATATACGCTCCTCTGGGTAGCCATGTTTGTCTGTGTCTTCCTGTTTCTATAGCCAATTGGTGGTCACTGAGCCTGTATTTGGTCAGGATCCGTCTCTGCTTCGTATCTCTGACGGAGTGGAGATACTCGGCCAATCTATATTCTCTGTTTAGGGTCAAATAACAATTTAGTCTACTTTGACTGATTCATAATTTGTTTTATTCTGTTGTGTTTTGAAGCAGTGCTGATGGGAGCCTGGTTGGTTAGCTTCACCATCAGCTGACTGAGGGGACTGTTTTCAGGGTTCAGCTCTTGGGTTTTTAATGCCTTGAATGGAAGGGTGTCTTTTGGGCTTGAATTTAGATGCGTCCAAAATGTTATGGCCCGTTTTTTGGATGTTTAAGAGTAATGGGAAGCCCCAGTTCTGCTCGGCAGGCGTTATTTGGTGTCTTCCTTTGAATATTTAAAAATTTTCTGCAGAATTCAGTGTGGAGGGCCTCTATTGGCCTCTCTCTCTCTCTCTCTCTCTCTCTCTCTCTCTCTCTCTCTCTCTCTCTCTCTCTCTCTCTCCCCCTCTCTCTCTCTCTCTCTCTCTCTCTCTCTCTCTCTCTCTCTCTCTCTCTCTCTCTCTCTCTCTCTCTCTCTCTCTCTCTCTCTCTTTCTCTCTTGGTCTTTCTCTCTCTGTCTGTCTCTCTCTCTCTCTCTCTCTCTCTCTCATAATGATGTACCCTCGTTGTCATGTTAAACGATATATTCAGGTGACGCAAGCGGATGCGCCCAGTATCACGTAAACAAACCGAGCACTCGTGGCAGCAGGTTGAAATGTATTCAGGTAGTATCGGGTTTGCATGTTCAGTTTTGAATGTTAAATTGTTGAAATTCTAATGATGTGCAAGTGTGGTTTTGTCAACTGTGGTGCTGTCTGCTAGCCACTGCTTTAGCCACCAATAGCTACCGTTACGGAAGTCTAAGCTAACTAAGACACGACCGCACTGCATTGTGGTATACGGGAGAAATTGTAGGGTACATTCGCTGTTCACTAGAAATCGCTGTGAATTGTGGGTATTTTATAGTGCACTATATAGTGAACGAAATTAACCGTTGAGAATTCGAACAACACTACAAAATGGCGAATACACTATATA
>JAINUG010000868.1:0-37500 GCA_029706075.1 Aldrovandia affinis
GAGAGGGGAGCCAATCCTTTAGGCTGTAGGCTGTGGGGTCTGAGTAGCCAATCACTGGCCAGGAGAGGGAGCACCTTTAGGCTGTGGGGGTCTGAGTAGCCAATCACTGGCCAGGGAGCCTTAGGCTGTGGGGGTCTGAGTAGCCAATCACTGGCTGGAGAGGGGGCCTTTAGGCTGGGTCTAGCCAATCACTGGCCAGGAGAGGGGAGGCTGTGGGGGTCTGAGTAGCCAATCACTTAGGCTAGGCTGTGGGGGTCTGAGTAGCCAATCACTGGCCAGGAGAGGGAGCGCCTTTAGGCTGTGGGGGTCTGAGTAGCCAATCACTGGCCAGGAGAGGGAGCGCCTTTAGGCTGTGGGGGTCTGAGTAGCCAATCACTGGCCAGGAGAGGGAGCGCCTTTAGGCTGTGGGGGTCTGAGTAGCCAATCACTGGCCAGGAGAGGGAGCGCCTTTAGGCTGTGGGGGTCTGAGTAGCCAATCACTGGCCAGGAGAGGGAGCCCCTTTAGGCTGTGGGGGTCTGAGTAGCCAATCACTGGCCAGGAGAGGGAGCGCTTTAGGCTGTGGGGGTCTGAAGCCAATCACTGGCCAGGAGAGGGAATCTGAACAGAATTACAAAAGGAGGGAAAACAGAAGATGCTCCCGTGCAGCATAGCCGAACGCCGGTTCACAATAACTTTTAGTTTCACGGTTTAATGCCACAGTCCTCTGTTCTGTTTGCTGAAGTAAGCCCAGTTAAGGTGTTTTACGTGCGTTCATGAAACCGTAAGTTGCCTTCCTGTTTGTTGTTTAGAGCTGTAATTAAGCATTGTGCCATTGTAGCCGGTACGAGCCTGTTTCTGGGGGCATTGAGTAATGCCAGGCGGTGTAATGCCAGGACGTGTCCGGACACTCAGGTTTTCGTCACTCAGGAATGCGAGCTCGTCATGTTGGCATAGCAACTACAGTCCAAAATTCCAATGACGTCATCCGGACACATTCCTGAGGCCCAGATACACCCTGGCATGACAGGGGCATAAAGATTTTAATAATGCTCAGAATGTTCATAGAGTAAACAGTGAGGTATTTATGTTTATGTTTATGTTTATGGATTGTTGTGTCCCCAGGGGTTGGGCGACACACACGGACCTTGCAGAGGGCGTAGGCAAGTTTAAGAACACGGAGGAGGCAGTATTCAAAAACAAAACAATGATTTATTAAACAAACTCTTGATGAACACAAAACAAAGGGTGGGGTCTTCAGGGGAATTCAAACACACAAAGTCCGCATCCTACTCGTTGTCAATGTCCAATCCAATTCCGTTATCCAAGTCAGTTCCGCAATCCAGTCCGTAATCAAAATCCAAAGAGTGGTCCTCAAACAATCCGGTCAAACACAAAAATACTCCAAAACACTCTCTCCTCAAATACTGGCTGGTCAAAGACTTCACAGTACTTACTCTCCAAACACACTCAACTCCTTCCCAAACATGTTCCTACTCCTCTCCCAGTGTGATGGGAATCAGACCTTTAAATAGGCCTTGAAATGGCCTTCAGCTGGTCGTTAGTCCCCATTGCTTGACTTGGCTCAGGTGTAACCATATGCTCGTAAGTAATTAAATATAGGTATGGAAAATACAACAATTGTTTTATCTTTATGATTTTTCTCATTTACCAGAAATAAATATGTAGCCTGACTTTCAGCACTTTCTGTCTATACGCGCGAACAACTTGATTGTTCCAAAATATATCTAAACCACCTTTAATACACTGATAGCCTATATATTTCAGCATAATATATATATCTGTCTGTGCAGTAAATGTTTTCAGTTTTAGAAAAACCCAGTGCAAACGATGGCCCGCTCTGTTTTAGGTCAGGGAGCATCGAGCGTGGCTGGGATGGGGGACACCGGAGGAAGAGCCTCGGACTCCAGCATCACACAGACGGAGGGTAGGGGGTGAAAAACGAATCTGCATGTGTAGAACTTCACTGAAACTCCTCCTAACTCACACCGACTATTTAACGTTATTTCCAGAATATTCCCACATCCCATGGACCTAGACACATTATTACAATGAATTATGTTATAGTGACAATTTGGAAGACCTTGTCAAACTCTAAACCTTTAAGAAATTAACATCTATAATAAATGCCCAGCAGCTTTTCCAAATTCAGTGTCAGTCCACCTGAGCTGTGGATTAAATGTGTGTATAGCGGCTAACGTATACAGAATGTCCATGTCTCTCAGCAGGCCAGCATTTTGTGGATGAGTACCAACTTGAACTCGGCGACAGAGTTGATATGGTGACGCCCATTCTAAAAATAAAATCGACATTTTTGAATGTTGGGGACGCGCTTCACGTTTCCACCACAGATACTATCATGTGTGGGTAGCAAGGTGGCAGGGGTGGCCACCATGCCAGGTGGTGAGTGGATGAAAGACCAAACAAAAGAATTAGGGTTTGATAGGCCAACGGCCAATTTATTACTCTTGTTAAACAATTTATGAAAATAAAGCAGTAAAAATCCAAAATCAGACAATTGAGGGAAACAGTAACCAAACCTGCACTTCCGCCTCCATGCCCCAAAAACCCTCCCTCAGGCATGGCAGGCTGTGCTTTTATAATGGCCTAACGAGGGCAATGGCTCACAGCTGAGTGGATTGCTCATTAGCCTCAGGTGAGCCTGCCTGTAGGTGAGGCCGCTGCTGTCGAAGGCCCTGTAGTCCTCTCCAGGCTGTGGGAGGGAACAGGAGCACCTGACAGCAGCCAAAAGGGAGGCGCAGCCCTCTCTACTCCTCCCTCCACCTCTCCCAGTGTCACAGTGTGCTGTATTTAATCTATAGCAATTTATTTTGTTTCCTCTCTATGAAGCTTTTAATGGATTCAGTGGCAGGCCAAAGCTGTGTAGTAAATGTTTTCAGTTAAAAAAAAAAAACACACTCTCTCTCTCTGTTGCTCTCTCTCTACCCTTTCTCTCTGTCTCTCTCTCTCTTTCCCCCACTCTCTCTCTCAGTTCCTGCAAGAGCCCAACCTGCTGGTAAGTTAATATTGTATTAAACTGCAGAATGACAGGTGGCTCACAAGACCACTATTATAATGTTTGTGTTAGAACCATAACATGGACCTTTCCAATAAGTTTACCCCCCTCACCCCGCTCCTGCCTTTAAGAAATGTCAACAGATTATCCACAATACCGTGAAAACATAAAACATCAAGCAGAAATTAATTGTATGATAGTTACACAGGAAAAAGAGAGTTTGGGGAAAAGGTGAATTTTCTCGTTGCGGGAGTGGTGACGTAAGCCCCCAAACGTGTCCCCCCAACACATACCCAGTGCTTGTTGCCATGGGAGCTGAGCAACTGTATGTGTCATCAAAGTTGAGTCCAGGGAGGATTGCTGAGGGTAAAGATTAAAAAAACTCTCGTTGTGCAGATAGCCTATTAATCTCTCCACCCCTAGCGGACGCATTCACAACCTATGTCCGTGTGTATGAAGCCGCTCAGAGTGAAAACATACTCCTAACTGTGGGAAAATTCCACAAACTGTGGAAAGAAGTAAGAATGGCAGCTATGTATAAATATTATTTAGCCTTAAAGAAGCACTCTTAACAACAATAATACAACTATGCAAATGGCTACAATGTCCGAATTGAAAACAGCCTTTTGGTTGATATCCTATCCAGTGTACGAAATGACCAATGGCTCTTGGGGGGTCCCCCAGATTTGTCAATAATGTGCCTGCACATGCACACGCACGTATGTGCACGCACGCACACATTTGTTTGTTTCTCTTGTCACTATATGGCTACATTGAAACAAATTACCAATTGTTTTCTTGAAATGTAACAGGTTTATTAGTCAGGCAGATAGGTCTGAACAGTTGAAACAGGATTTTCTGCCATTTAAATAAAAATTAAAAAACCACCAGACCGGAGCAGAGGAAGGCTGGGCTGGGCTCACCTTAGACGGCCAGGGGCTCTGTAGGTTAGGCATAATAACGTTAGCAACCGGTAACCTTAGTGACTTGCATCATGAGTGTTAGCTCACCTAGTTAACTTATAAACTTTCTGCAAAAACCTAGCTAAATAAAATTCCCCAAATCACACAACCCTGTCCGCAGTACATTATCTCAACCAATTTAACGCTGATTATTTCTGTCGACACCTGGCCATCTATCGCAGCTCTATGGCTGTGACCCATCTTTGCATTAGAATCTTTGCTTATAGTTAGATGGATAAAAGTAAACAGAAAATAGGCTTTATGGGGGGGATAGCCTAGTATATCCCACACAGGCAGCGTGTTGTTCAGGCCAGGGTTGACATCGTAGCTAGCTCACATGCCTATCGATAGCATAGCAGCCTGCCAGGTTTTAAAAATTGTCATTCACCCTTTTAAAATAGTGAATTAAATAATGTTTGGGACCCATACTATTAGTCGGTGGACAGAAATGATTTAGAAATGGCTTGAATTAATAATGTATATTCTAAAAAAAAGGCATGTACTCTCACACAGAAAAATGGTGAAAACCTTCAAACTACAGGGACCGCTGAATATTTGGCTTCTTCCTGAGAACAAAGTCTAGTATTAAACCCCTTGACATTTCATTAAAGATTGAGATGCTAAAAATGTCATTAAAAATTGAGAAATAGTGTTGTATTTGACACACGCTGATGTAGCGCCTTTGCATGTTAGCATGGCTACTTTCTACTTAATTTGACTTTGAAAAATATGCCTGATTGATGCGCTGACATCAAAGATTCTTTCTGACGTAAACCTTTCCTTTATCGTCTATGCTGCCAGGCCGGCTTGTTATGTTTTTTAACTTGAGGAATGTGTCTCTTACACTACAAATATTCCAACACAAGCATAAGTTCTAAATACATTGAAATGAAGGACTATAGTAAATTGACCAAATTTGCATAGATGAGCATAACTTAGCAACGGATACGCTAGCTGCCATTCGAATGCCCGTGATGCAACCGGGCACATTTTGGCAGCCGGGCACATTTTGGCCTGACAGAACCCACAGATCTTAAAGAATTCTTAAAGACTGTTTCTATTGGTTGGTTGTATATACGTAGTTATAATGTCCTGTTTGACTCGCATTTGTTAAAACATGTTCAAATAAAGATGGGACCCCCAAGCTTTAAAATGTATTTCTTACCTTCAACCGTACCTTCAACCGTTTTTTTGGCCACGGGCGGGACAACTAATAACCCCGCATCCCGCGACCGGAGGGCATGCGCCGGAATATATGGCGAAGCGCATCGGACAAATACCCGGCGTCAGTCCATGTAGGGCTTTAAAAGTTAATACTACAATTTTTAAATCAATTCTAGCCTCAATAGGAAGCCAATGCAGAGTAAATAAAATAGGGGTAATGTGCTCAGTGCGTCTCGTTCTAGTGAGGATTCTGGCTGCCGCATTTTGAACGAACTGGAGGCTCCTTAAAGCATTTTTTTGGGCAACCAGAATAGACAGAGTTACAATAGTCCAACCTTGACGAAACAAAGGCGTGAATCAATTTTCAGCATCTTGTTGTTTAATAAATTGTCGAACTTTTGCTATATTTTTAAGATGGAAAAATGATGTTTTCGTCACCTTGTTGATTTGGGACTTGAAACTTAAATCTGAGTCTAGGACAACACCAAGACTTGTGACTTCAGGTTTGATCCAAGAAGTAAATTTCCCCAGAGAACTAGGCAGCGTATTTCTATGCAAGTTATTAAAAACTACTTATTTTGGGCCAAGTAATAAAACTTTGACCTCATTAAGTTTTAAAAGGTTTTTGCTCATCCATTGTTCTACAGCAGACAGACAGGCAGTCAAGGAGCACAAAGCAACTGAGTCATTTGGCTCCATTGCGACGTATAATTGTGTGTCGTCAGCGTAACTGTGAAAATCGATGTTATGATCTCTAATTATGTGACCTAACGGTAACATGTACAATGAATAAAGCAGAGGGCCAAGACAGCTTCCTTGTGCAACCTCAAAAGCCATGTTGTATATCTCTGATGTGTGAGCTCCGAGACTAACATAACATTTTCTTTGTGTGAGAGACGTTCAAAACCAATTTAGAGCACAATCGGATAAACCAACCCAGTTTTCTAGTCGATTCAGTAGTATACCGTGATCAAGAGTATCAAAGGCAGCGCTCAAGTCCAGCAGAACAAGAACCGAGACCCTTCCGACGTCAGCACTAAGTCTGAGATCATTGATTATTTTGACCAGTGCCGTCTCTGTACTGTGGACGGACCTAAAGCCTGACTGGAATTCTTCCAAAATGTCATTTTCATTTAGAAAGTAATTTAATTGGTTAAAGACTAGGGAGAGCGGGATATGTTGTCACACTTTTCACTCTGTCTTACCTGTACTGGGCGCAATACATCACAATGGTATAAATGTCATACCAAATGAAAGGTGGAAGTCTTGGGCACATATTTTGTATTAATTGCATTTTCATGTATTATTTCAGTATGGAGTTGTAGACAGTTAAATAGAGGTGTGCACTTGTGACAACTTACCCCATCAGGGGTAAGTTGTCACACTATGTCATAGTATGTGGGGTAAATTGTCACATTGGATTATCAACAAATAAGAACACAACACAATAATTGTGAAGAAAACATTTTTACTTTCAAATTCAAAACCAAGTACATTTCATTACAGAACTCATTCATTAAAGAGCAAAATGCACAACGAAACACATCTAATCAGACTCATCTTCCGAGTCACAGTTCTGGCACAAATAAATTGTGTGGCCTGGGGTGCAAGCATCATGGGCCCACTTCATGCATCTCACACACTGCACCCAAGTCTCTTTTGGGCGGCTGTTAGAAAATGGCACCATGCAGACTAGGCAGAAGCATTCCTCTTCATCTGCTGCTGACTTGTCTAGTTTTCTTTTACCCTTGCCTTTTTGTTCCCCAGAAACAGCCTGTTTTTAGATTGTGATGTTTCCATTTGTAGTGCTTGCTTCACGGGTGTGTCTGTTAGAATTGCGGTTCTGCGCCGCTTTCTTCCATTATTAGTTTGTTTTCGGGGACCAGCTTTTGGAAATGGCCGGAGGTCCTCTGGAGTTGGTAGTCTGCTGCCAGCACTGGCATTGCTGGGTAAGGGTGAGCTGGCATGGGAACTGACGGGTCTGTGTGTGTCTGTGCTTGTGCCTGGCAGGGCAGGGCTGGTACTGGGGCCTGACGGGGCAGGGCGATCCATAACATAGGATGGCGCAAACTCAGTTTCCAAAAATACATCCCTGTTGTAGGCTGTACCCCAGCTACCCTAAAGCCAGCCTGAATGTTCAAGGGGTTGCCGCCACAGGATAGCGATTGCCACAATCCCAGGAATGTCATAAATTGACATTGTTTTCCCAGGATTGTTCCTCATCCATGCATCACATGCTGTGTTGATGTGCCTTTTTAGCGGCCCGTAGACAGACCTGTCTAAGGGTTGAAGCGATGAGAGCAGTGGGGTGGGAATGACACCATAATTATGCCGTTTTCTTTGGCATAATTGAGTCCATCAATGGACATATGAGATATGTGGTTGTCCAAAAGCAGTAAAGATGGTTTCTCCTTTGAGCATTTTGTATGCTCAGTGAAATGTTTCAGGAAGTCAACAAAGTGCACATCTTTCATCCACCCCGAGGGATTTGCCGCTCCCCTGCTGCCAGGTGGTCCGCTGTTTAAAAAATGGTCGCGGAAGTTGACACGGGGAAATATGAAATATGGAGGTATACTATTTCCTGTGGCTGACACAGCACAGGCCAGTGTGACAAGTGTCCCCCTTTCAGCGGAGGTCAGCGACCCTACTTGTTTGAATCCGCGTCTGGCCACTACTTTGTCAGGTTTATGGACCGTGGTCACCCCAGTTTCATCGACATTCCATATGTCCACTGGTCCAAATCGATGTCTGTCCAGCACATTTGCTAAATTGTCGAAGAAGGCATTGACATTTTCTCGGTTGAAGCTACTAGCTCTGGCAAGGCTAGTTGCCTCAGGCTTTCTTATCGACAGCATTGGGTGCCTTTTTAAGAAGGCGGTAAACCACTCCGAGCTGGCCTTTTCTGTTTCAGCCCACATTGGTGTGAACTTCAGCTTGAGTGCCACAGCAAACTGGTAGGCAAGTCTTTTGATCTCACTTGGCGACAGACCAAAATAAATGTCAGCTGACCTAGCGATATAATGAACAAGCTGCATCTCCAAATCAGATGGAAATACCTGCCGTGGCTTTCTATAGCCAACCACTGTTGTTGGCATGGCTGCCTGACTGACAATTTCTTCGCTGGTAACCTTTTCACAATACCGAGCCAGAGTACGGTAATTTATATTAAAATCGTTTGTTTGTGCTTCTGATTGATTTGTTCTCCAGCTTCACCTGTCTGACTGCCTTCAACATTATATCAGGTGCTGTGCTGCCATTCTCTGTCTTTCTTTTATAATTTCTCACCATCATCTCACTTTATTTTGTTCCTTCGTTTGTTCGTTCCTTTCTTCCTTCCCTCAATGCTTATTTCCTTCAAAAACAAATTTAAATTAGCCTCATGTGACAACTTGCCTCAAAGCCATTGAGACAACTTGCCCCAAATCGGCATGTGGGCAAATGTTTGTTAAATCTCACGGCTAGTTCAACATAGTACTGCAGCTAACATATCAAGAAACACCTTATTGTTTCCTTTATTCGGTACACAAATATAATTTAGGACATTTAAACCTAACACAGTTTTATTACATAAAATGTACGCGCCATTTACTTACTTTTGAAGGAGACAAACACACAACTTGTGCTCACTTGTAATTAAAGAGGCCTTTGACCACCTGTGAAAATGAATTTTAATCTGGCCCTAGTTGCAACAAAGTAGCTATTCCATTTTTGAGATGGCGCCCCTGTGGTCGGAGGTATGAACAGTGTGACAACTTACCCGTGTGACAACTTACCCTGCTCTCCCCTACTTTTCGAGAACCATACTTATAAACGGTAAATTAGAAATGGGTCTGTCACACGCACGTGAGAATCCCTGGACGGAATAGAGCAGTCTGGAAACAGGGGTGGAGTTTTCGGTCTACGGACCGGATGTTTATTATTTCCCTTTAAACGTTCTCTGATCCCGACACGGGCAGAGAAGCAGACCGAGTTACACAAATTAACAAATATACAAAACTAAATCTGTCCGTCCCCTCACGGGTTCGGGACACAAAACAATAGACTTCAAACCACAACTAAACTTAAACAAAATAAACTTTAACTTGTCTTTGACTTTGACTTTGACCCCTCTCTCTCTCTCTCTCTCTCCCTCTCAGTTCCTGCAAGAGCCCAACCTGCTGGTAAGTTAATATTGTATTAAACTGCAGAATGACAGGTGGCTCACAAGACCACTATTATAATGTTTGTGTTAGAACCATAACATGGACCTTTCAATAAGTTTACCCCCTCACCCGCTCCTGCCTTTAAGAAATGTCAACAGATTATCCACAATACCGTGAAAACATAAAACATCAAGCAGAAATTAATTGTACGATAGTTACACAGGAAAGAGAGTTTGGGGGAAAAGGTGAATTTTCTCGTTGCGGGAGTGGTGACGTAAGCCCCCAAACGTGTCCCCCAACACATACCCAGTGCTTGTTGCCATGGGAGCTGAGCAACTGTATGTGTCATCTAAGTTGAGTCCAGGGAGGATTGCTGAGGGTAAAGATAAAAAAACCTCTCGTTGTGCAGATAGCCTATTAATCTCTCCACCCCTAGCGGACGCATTCACAACCTATGTCCATGTGTATGAAGCTGCTCAGAGTGAAAACGTACTCCTAACTGTGGGACAATTCCACAAACTGTGGAAAGAAGTAAGAATGGCAGCTATGTATAAATATTCTTTAGCCTTAAAGAAGCACTTTTAACAACAATAATACAACTATGCAAATGGCTACAATGTCGAATTGAAAACAGCCTTTTGGTTGATATCCTATCCAGTGTACGAAATGACCAATGGCTCTTGGGGGTCCCCAGATTTGTCAATAATGTGCCTGCACATGCACACGCACGTATGTGCACGCACGCACACGTTTGTTTGTTTCTCTTGTCACTATATGGCCACATTGAAACAAATTACCAATTGTTTTCTTGAAATGTAAGAGGTTTATTAGTCAGGCAGATAGGTCTGAACAGTTGAAACAGGATTTTCTGCCATTTAAATAAAAATGTAAAAAACCACCAGACCGGAGCAGAGGAGGGCTGGGCTGGGCTCACCTTAGACGGCCAGGGGCTCTGTAGGTTAGGCATAATAACGTTAGCAACCGGTAACCTTAGTGACTTGCATCATGAGTGTTAGCTCACCTAGTTAACTTATAAACTTTCTGCAAAAACCTAGCTAAATAAAATTCCCCAAATCACACAACCCTGTCCGCAGTACATTATCTCAACCAATTTAACGCTGATTATTTCTGTCGACACCTGGCCATCTATCGCAGCACTATGACTGTGACCCATCTTTGCATAAGAATCTTTGCTTATAGTTAGATGGATAAAAGTAAATAGAAAATAGGCTTTATGGGGGATAGCCTAGTATATCCCACACAGGCAGCGTGTTGTTCAGGCCAGGGTTGACATCGTAGCTAGCTCACATGCCTATCGATAGCATAGCAGCCTGCCAGGTTTAAAAATTGTCATTCACCCTTTTAAAATAGTGAATTAAATAATGTTTGGGACCCATACTATTAGTCGGTGGACAGAAATGATTTAGAAATGGCTTGAATTAATAATGTATATTCTAAAAAAAGGCATGTACTCTCGCACAGAAAAATGGTGAAAACCTTCAAACTACATGGACCGCTGAATATTTGGCTTCTTCCTGAGAACAAAGTCTAGTATTAAACCCCTTGACATTTCATTAAAGATTGAGATGCTAAACAATTTCATTAAAAATTGAGAAATAGTGTTGTATTTGACACACGCTGATGTAGCGCCTTTGCATGTTAGCATGGCTACTTTCTACTTAATTTGACTTTGAAAAATATGCCTGATTGATGCGCTGACATCAAAGATTCTTTCTGACGTAAACCTTTCCTTTATCGTCTATGCTGACAGGCCGGCTTGTTATGTTTTTTAACTTGAGGAATGTATCTCTTACACTACAAATATTCCAACACAAGCATAAGTTCTAAATACATTGAAATGAAGGACTATAGTAAATTGACCAAATTTGCATAGATGAGCATAACTTAGCAACGGTACGCTAGCTGCCATTCGAATGCCCGTGATGCAACCCGGTCACATTTTGGCAGCCGGGCACATTTTGGCCTGACAGAACCCACAGATCTTAAAGAATTCTTAAAGACTGTTTCTATTGGTTGGTTGTATATACGTAGTTATAATGTCCTGTTTGACTCGCATTTGTTAAAACATGTTCAAATAAAGATGGGACCCCCAAGCTTTAAAATGTATTTCTTACCTTCAACCGTACCTTCAACTTTTTTTTTTTGGCCACGGGCGGGACAACTAATAACCCCGCATCCCGCGACCCGGAGGGCATGCGCCGGAATATATGGCGAAGCGCATCGGACAAATACCCGGCGCCAGTCCATGTAGGGCTTTAAAAGTTAATACTACAATTTTTAAATCAATTCTAGCCTCAATAGGAAGCCAATGCAGAGTAAATAAAATAGGGGTAATGTGCTCAGTGCGTCTCGTTCTAGTGAGGATTCTGGCTGCCGCATTTTGAACAAGCTGGAGGCTCCTTAAAGCGTGTTTTGGGCAACCAGAATAGACAGAGTTGCAATAGTCCAACCTTGACGAAACAAAGGCGTGAATCAATTTTCAGCATCTTGTTGTTTAATAAATTGTCGAACTTTTGCTATATTTTTAAGATGGAAAAATGATGTTTTCGTCACCTTGTTGATTTGGGACTTGAAACTTAAATCTGAGTCTAGGACAACACCAAGACTTGTGACTTCAGGTTTGATCCAAGAAGTCAATTTTCCCAGAGAACTAGGCAGCGTATTTCTATGCAAGTTATTAAAAACTACTTATTTTGGGCCAAGTAATAAAACTTCCGTTTTGTCCTCATTAAGTTTTAAAGGTTTTTGCTCATCCATTGTTCTACAGCAGACAGACAGGCAGTCAAGGAGCACAAAGAAACTGAGTCATTTGGCTCCATTGCGACGTATAATTGTGTGTCGTCAGCGTAACTGTGAAAATCGATGTTATGATCTCTAATTATGTGACCTAACGGTAACATGTACAATGAATAAAGCAGAGGGCCAAGACAGCTTCCTTGTGCAACCTCAAAAGCCATGTTGTATATCTCTGATGTGTGAGCTCCGAGACTAACATAACATTTTCTTTGTGTGTGAGAGACGTTGAAACCAATTTAGAGCACAATCGGATAAACCAACCCAGTTTTCTAGTCGATTCAGTAGTATACCGTGATCAAGAGTATCAAAGGCAGCGCTCAAGTCCAGCAGAACAAGAACCGAGACCCTTCCGACGTCAGCACTAAGTCTGAGATCATTGATTATTTTGACCAGTGCCGTCTCTGTACTGTGGCCGGACCTAAAGCCTGACTGGAATTCTTCCAAAATGTCATTTTCATTTAGAAAGTAATTTAATTGGTTAAAGACTACTTTTTCGAGAACCATACTTATAAATGGTAAATTAGAAATGGGTCTGTCACACGCCACGTGACAATCCCTGGACGGAATAGAGCAGTCTGGAAACAGGGGTGGAGTTTTTCGGTCTACGGACCGGATGTTTATTATTTCCCTTTAAACGTTCTCTGATCCCGACACGGGCAGAGAAGCAAACCGAGTTACACAAATGAACAAATAAACAAAACTAAATCTGTCCGTCCCCTCACGGGTTCGGGACACAAAACAATAGACTTCAAACCACAACAAAACTTGTCACAAAATAAACTTTAACTTGTCTTTGACTTTGACATTCTTTCACTTTCTTTCACTTTCTTTCACTTTCTTTCACTTTCTTTCTCCTCGGTCTCCCATGCCTTTTTCTTCTTTGTTCCAGCCCCCTACTGAAGAGAGCAGAGCAGTTTTCAAGCACACCGATGTGATTAGTAAACCCCAGACTGGTGCGTGCATTGGCTGCTCTGCCAGTAGGCGTGGCCGCTAATCGCCCTGATCCGCTTCCGAGACTGACGCCTTCCACACCCCTCCATCGCCAGAATGTGGCCAGGGCCCATTCGGTTCGACAGAACTCCCCCCCTCCCTGGGGAAGTCTGCGCACCCATTCGCGGACCCTGGCCGATGGATCACTCGGAAGCAAAAGGGTTGTAATGCAAGATACCACCGAGTGATCCTTGAGTTGGTGTCCTTCATTTTGTGCAGCCACTGGAGGGGTGCATGGTCGGTGTAGAGGGTAAAGGTCTTGCCCAGGAGGTAGTACCTGAGGGTGAGAGAGGCCCACTTGATCGCCAAACACTCTTTCTCTATTGCGCTGTAGCGGGCCTCTCTCGGAGTAAGCTTCCGACTGATGTAACATATCGGTCGCTCCTCCCCCCCACGCTCCTGGGACAAGACTGCACCCAGCCCCTATCCGAGGCGTCGGTCTGCAAAACAAAAGGCAGGGAGAAATCAGGGCTGATTAGCAGAGGACCGCCACATAGAATCGCTTTTATCCTCAGGAACGCCGCCTGACACTGCTCCGTCCACTGGACCGGATCTGAGGCTCCCTTTCGGGTGAGATCAGTTAGGGGACTGGCTAGTGCCGAAAAGCCAGGAATAAACCGGCGATAATAATTTGCCAGTCCCAAAAAGGATCTCACCTGTTTTTTTGACCTGGGCTGTGGGCAGGCAGAAACGGCCGCGGTTTTATCAATCAAAGGTCGGACCTGCCCCCCGCCCAAGAGGAACCCCAGATACCGTACCTCTCTCCGCCCAATAGCGCACTTGCCTGGGTTAGCAGTGAGCCCCGCTCCCCTCAGCGTCTGTAGGACGGCCCGCAAATGCTGCATATGCCGCTCCCAATCATTGCTATAGATGACAATGTCATCCAAATATGCTGCGGCATATGCAGCATGCGGTCGAAGTAGCCTATCCATTAGGCGCTGAAAGGTGGCCGGAGCCCCATGCAGACCGAAAGGCAAGGTCAGGAATTGGTGTAAGCCGAACGGAGTAGAGAATGCCGACTTTTCCCTGGACGCTGGAGACAAGGGAATCTGCCAGTAGCCCTTGGTTAAATCCAGTGTCGAATAAAAGCGAGCAGTGCCCAACCCGATCCAGCAGCTCGTCAACCGGGGCATTGGATAGGCATCGAATTTCGATACTGCGTTAACTTTCCTGTAGTCCACACAGAATCGAACAGACCCATCAGGCTTAGGTACAAGCACAATGGGGCTGCACCAGTCACTACTAGATTCCTCTATTACTCCAGCATTTTTTCCAATTCTTCCTGAACCACTTTTTTTTGTGTGTTCAGGCATACGATATGGCCGACTCCTAATCACGGTGCCTGGCGGGGTCTGAATGTGGTGTTCAATCAAGTCCATTCGCCCGGGTAAGGGAGAAAACACGTCAGAAAAACAGCGCTGTAAATTACTCACCTCTGCCCGCTGGCCCGGCGTAAGATGGCTACCAACGGGGACCGGAAGTCTCGTACTTTCAATTGGAATTTCCGGTCCCAGCTCATCTCAGGGATTTTCTGGCATGGCGAGCGAAACAGGGTCTACCACCGCCCACCGTTTTAATAAATGTAGGTGGTATATCTGGCGTGACCCACCTCTATCCGAGCGAATGACTTCATAATCAACATCCCCCACTCGTCGTGTAACCTCAAAGGGCCCTTGCCACTTTGCGAGTAGTTTAGATGCTGACGTTGGGAGTAACACTAGGACTTGATCTCCCGGTTGAAACTTTCGCAATTGTGTCCCCCTGTTATATTGCCGTCTCTGTCGTTCCTGGGCCTTGAGCAAATGTTCTCGTGAAATTTGACCGAGTGAGTGCAGCTTTGCTCGTAAGTCCATGACATATTGAATTTCATTTTTGCTGGGGCTCGGATTTTCCTCCTAAGTTTCTCTTAACAAATCCAGAATACCCCTGGGACGTCGCCCATATAATAATTCAAATGGGGAAACCCGGTGGAGGCTTGGGAACCTCTCTGACGGCAAACATCAGTGGATCAATTAGTTTGTCCAAATTCTTCAAATCGGTTTGAAAGAACTTCCGCATCATGGATTTCAATGTCTGATTGAACCGCTCTACCAGCCCGTCAGTTTGTGGGTGGTATACGCTGGTTCGAATCGACTTGATGTCCAATAATGCGTACAGTTCCTTCAGTGTTCGTGACATAAATGAAGTGCCTTGATCAGTGAGAATCTCTTTTGGAATTCCCTCCTCCCTCCCTCCCCTCCCCCTCACTCCCTCCCTCCCTCCCTCACTCAAACAAACTCAAGCAGTCACGTGTGTCCCTGTAATATGAGCAGCGCAAAGGCGGGTCTATTGGTGTGCCTGCATGGGTGTGCCTGATTGACAGCTGGCCCACCCATTCAGATTCCTGAAAATACATAGATTTTTATAGGCCTAATACTTTCTTATTTTTAATTTAATTTTCACTAATGAATTGTTTTGTATTGGGAATCATTAGAATTGTGTAGCCTATTAATAATAGCTCTTTAGTAGATCATTTCCGTGTATGACTCTGCATTTGTTTTTGACTCCGAGTGCTTTGGTACCGTATTATTCTGATCTCCTGTTAATGGCCATTATTGTTTACACCTCTGAGCTTGCCGATTCCAGTCTTGATTTGATCGGATCTCTCGTTTTTTTATACCGGTTTCTGCTGACTAAGTGTAGCTTATTTCTGCACTCGTTGAACTGTACCTTGCTGTACGTCTTGAACAATTTTTTTTAAAAACCTTTGAGATTTCCTGGTCTGCAACTGAGTCCCGAGTTTGTGTCCGAGCCTGAAAAAGCACGTTTTATGTTTTGGCAAGCCTATATGGAGAGCACTGGATGGTTATATTTATGTGGAGGTGCACATCACTCTAGCGGCGCCTATACTCTGCTGTAGAGGAAATTAAATGTGGCACACCCAGTTGTTCTGATGCACACCCACCCACTTTATTCTGGCTGCGCTACTGGCGCGCGGATGTGCACAAACAGCGGCATCCTTCTGCAATCGGCCATCATTGACTGCGTATCGCCCTCTGCTGGCGAACTCGAGGAACTGTGAGCCAGGAAACACTTCACGGATTTACTCAAGTAAGACTGTTCCAGTTATGGGCCCCAACGAGAGATCTTCTTTGGTTTATTATTTGGTTTATTTGGGTGTTGTGCACAACAGGGGTATTGCAGCGCTGCAGAATATCAGTGTGTAGTTCATGTTTGTATTTTTGGTATATATATATATCTGGTAATTGTGAATCATCATACTAATGATGGTACATACTGTTATTCAACATCTATTTTGACTTACAATATAATTCCAGAAAACTCTACTTACCTTGTGCTTTGTCCAGATGATTCATAGATACACAGTCCACTCATACTATACCTGACCTAAAATTCTATCCTTATCAAAGAAGGGTTACATAAATATCTGTAATTTAGCAATTTCCACAATGCTGAAGATATATATATACCGTATATATAAAGTTAAATCCTGTCCTGAAATTGAAGATAGAATGATGAAACATGAAAATTTTCATGAATTTACAGTCATTTTTTCAGTGGTTTGTTGGAAGGGAAAAAGTGCAGAAAAAGACCATGAAGATATATTTAAAATCACTGGGGTTGAACAGCAGCCTTTCGGTGCGGGAGGAACATTCTCCCTAATGCTGCCTCTCATTGTAAATGAGCAGTGTCATTCCCTGTGTGGAGAATTTCACATTCTCACCTCTAGGGGTCAGTACTCAGCGCCCGGTTTCAGAAGCATCAGAGCAAAGTGTACTTTTATTCCTAAAGCCATTGCTGCAATAAACACTGATGTGCATTTGATCCTTTATTATTATATATATGCATGATGTCATCAGAATCCTATATTTAAATTGCAGAGAATAACCTTCATTGTGTTTTTAATACAGTATTGAGAATTATTTTATATTTTAATATTTAATATTTATTTTGTGTCTGTTGTTGTATCCTCTGTATTCTTGTATGTCTATTTGAATTTGGCTGCAACCAAATTGCCCCTTGGGTACAATAATCTATTGAATTGAATGGTTGTAATGTTTGATTATTATGTTATTATGACAGAGAGAAGGGCATTGGGCGTGGAGGGTTCTGGGTGGCAGACATGGAGACTGGGCGTGTATCCTCCCATCACAGTGAGTTCTTTGTTTCTGTCGATCAAACTATTTTTTTACATTTCATATAACCCCTTGTGTGCAATTCCACAGAACGGGAAATACAATAACTAATACTTATATTTGCAAATAATGTATTTGGTATTTATTCTTCATTGAGCATCCTGTAAATATGAACAAATAAAATGTATTACAGATATGTGTTCTTTTATGGGTTGTACTGGAAAAGATACATAATGTCTCAATGATAGTTGAGTAAAACCGATTTTTCCTGTTAGAGATTCAATTGAGTGGCCACGGAAAATGCCAGCAACAATATGTGTATCTGTGAAATATTTTTTGAGATTGTTTGTTTCATTATGCCTATAGGCTTAAGCTTTGTTGATAAATATTGTATACAGTAAAACCAAATTAGACTCATGCTATAATCTATTCTTCACTTAAATTCTTATGCTGTATCACCTGATATAAAGTGCAAAAAGACACACCTTTTCATATTAAGTATTTAATTTTTTGTCTGCAAGGTTTTCAAGATGAATGAAATGTTATGAGTTGTCCCTAATGAGGAATATATTGTGTTCTTTCTCTCTGACAGGGGAGGAACACCGTCTCTCAGAGCTGAGCATTGTGCTGCTGGGGTGGAGTAGGAGTGGGAAGAGTTCAGCAGGAAACACCATCCTGGGCAGAGAGGAGTTTGAGTCTGGAATAAGAACTGCACAGTGTGTGAAGAGACAGGGTGAAGTAGCTGGGAGGCAGGTCACTGTGGTCGACACACCAGGCTGGTGGAGCACCTCGTCTGTGAAGGACACTCGGGAGCTGGATAAACAGGAGATTGTGCGCAGTGTGTCTCTGTGTCCCCCAGGACCCTACGCTCTCTTCCTGGTCATTGATGTGAGCTCATCATTCACAGAGTCACACAGGAGATCAGTGGAGGGAACACCTGGAGCTTCTCAGTGAGAGAGTCTGGAGACACACTATAGTGCTGTTCACCAGGGGAGACTGGCTGGGAGACACAACCATTGAGCAGCACATTGAGACTGAAGGGGAAGGCCCTCCAGTGGCTTGTAGAGAAATGTGGGAACAGGTATCATGTTCTCAACAATGAGAACAGGGTGATGGCACTCAGGTCACTGAGCTGCTGGAGAAGATAGAGGAGATGGTGGCAGGACACGGTGGCTGTCACTATGAAATGGGAGAATGCTCTTACAGGAGGTGGAAGAGAAGAGGAGGACAGTGGAAGAAAGAGTGGAACAGAGGATGACGAAGGTGCAGAAACAGAGGAAAGCTCTCTCAGCGCTGTTTGAAGGTGAGTTCTTTAATGGATTGGAGCCCTGAGTGTGAGAGCAGGCTGGACTCTCTGTTACAGAGGATGAACAGCTCACCCACTCACTGACCTGGGGAGACAGAGAGAACAGCTGGGGGTCACTGCACTAGTGGGGTGTCTCAACAACTCAATGAAAATGAAACTACAATAAGATTTGGAGTTCATAACCATTCATTGAAAATTATACCTTAAAATGTAAACACTTAATAAAACAATAAATCACTCCCAACTTTAAATGCCCTCAACGATCTGGCTGAAATTTAGTTGTATATGAGTAGTTTAGAGTGGCCAATGAATAGATCACAATATGGCTGTAAAATACTTCATTAATTAAACTCCCATATAAATAAACCTCAAGCAGAACACAGTAAACAGACAGATATCTAAATGGCAATCTTCCTCCTAGACTATTATGTGATTATCATTAAATATCTGGTTCTTTGTTTTACACTTTATTATATTTATTAAGCTGGATATGGTAAAACGCTGATTGACATGTAATCTCAAACTGGAGTAGCGTCTCTCTGCAGACTATGTACAACATCCCTTTTGGGCCCACTATAAAGAGAAATACAGTAACAAAAACTTATATTTGCAAATACTGTATTTGGTATGTATTCTTCATTGAGCAGCCTGTTTTACACTGTCAGGCTGTCTATACACTAGCTCTGTGAAGCTGGCCACAATTGGAGACTTCTGGTTGGTGTCTTTCAAAATACAAGCGCATGTTACTCAGGATCAAAATACACATTTTTTAATAGTTATTACAATAGAATGCTTCACTCTGAAATTAATTCCATAGGCAAAAATATGAAATAATGATAATAAGCAGCTGTGGAAATAATAATAAAAATATAGATAGTAAATATAAGCAAATAAAAATGTAAGTATTACAGATATGTGCACATTTGTTCAATCTTGTATGGGTTGTACTGGAAAAAGATATACATAGTGTCTCTATGAAAGTTGGATAAAACAGTTTTTTCCTGTTGTCTGAAGAGATTCGATCAAGTGGCCAAGGAAAAGCCAGCAACAATATGTGTATCAGTGAAATATTTTTTGAGACGGTTTGTTTCAATATGCTTATAGGCTTAAGCTTTGTTAGTAACTATTGTATACAGTAAGACCAAATTAGACTTATGCTATAATCTATTCTTCACTTAAATTCTTATACTGTATCACCTGATATAAAGTGCATCCTCACCATTTGCTTCTTCTTGTAACCCTTCAGTATTGTGTTTGATATGCCTTTAATAAATGAATAATGTTTAATTAGGTCTATAAACTCCTATACACATACATGACTTCGATGATTAAATGTTTCAAAGTTCAGCATTGCATAATGAAAATAACGTCCTTACTGTAATGTATTATAGTAACTAATATAGTAATCTCATATTAAATTAATTAATTAATGTTGTCCTATTGCTGTAAAAAAATTAGGAAAACACTGTTTGGTGACTCATGTACAGGGATGATCAAAATCTCAAATGATTATAATGGGGTTGTTTCCGGGTGCCCAAAGGGGACGGGACAGTCAGTTAGCCAGAGGAGGCCCGAGTGGAGAGATCTGGCTGGGGTGTATGTCAGGATCAGAGTCTGGGGTAGGAGGGATCAGTACCCTTAGCCTCCTGATATGCCAGCACCAGTGTTTGGTATTAAATTCGGGCTGCTATCGGAAGCCAGTGAAGTGTGGTGGGTAGTAGAGTCATAAGTGTGAATTTCAGTACCTTGAAAACCAGACACACCTTTTCATATTAAATATTTAATTTTTGTCTGCAAGGTTTCCAAGCTGAATGAAATGTCATGAGTTGTCCCCTAATGAGGAATATATTGTGTTCTTTCTCTATGACAGGGAGGAACACACCGTCTCTCAGAGCTGAGGATTGTGCTGCTGGGGTGGAGTAGGAGTGGGAAGAGTTCAGCAGGAAACACCATCCTGGGCAGAGAAGGAGTTTGAGTCTGGAATAAGAACTGCACAGTGTGTGAAGAGACAGGAGTGAGTAGCTGGGAGGCAGGTCACTGTGGTCGACACACCAGGCTGGTGGAGCACCTCGTCTGTGAAGGACACTCGAGAGCTGGATAAACAGGAGATTGTGCGCAGTGTGTCTCTGTGTCCCCCAGGACCCTACGCTCTCTTCCTGGTCATTGATGTGAGCTCATCATTCACAGAGTCACACAGGAGACCAGTGGAGGAACACCTGGGGCTTCTCAGTGAGAGAGTCTGGAGACACACTATAGTGCTGTTCACCAGGGAGACTGGCTGGGAGACACAACCATTGAGCAGCACATTGAGACTGAAGGAAGGCCCTCCAGTGGATTGTAGAGAAATGTGGGAACAGGTATCATGTTCTCAACAATGAGAACAGGGGGTGATGGCACTCAGGTCACAGAGCTGCTGGAGAAGATAGAGGAGATGGTGGCAGGACATGGTGGCTGTCACTATGAAATGGAGAGAATGCTCTTACAGGAGGTGGAAGAGAAGGAGGACAGTGGAAAAAGAGTGGAACAGAGGATGATGAAGGTGCAGAAACAGAGGGAAAGCTCTCAGAGCGCTGTTTGAGAAGGTTAGTTCTTTAATGGATTGGAGCCCTGAGTGTGAGAGCAGGCTGGACTCTCTCTGTTACAGAGGGATGAACAGCTCACCCACTCACTGTGACCTGGGGAGACAGAAAGAACAGCTGGGGTCACTGCACTAGTGGGGTGTCTCAACAACTCAATGAAAATGAAACTACAATAAGATTTTTAGTTCATAACCATTCATTGAAAATTATACCTTAAAATGTAAACACTTAATAAAACAAGAATTCACTCTCAACTTGAAATGCCCTCAACGATCTGGCTGAAATGTAATTGTATATGAGTAGTTTAAGAGTGGCCAATGAAATAAATCACACTATGGCTGTAAAATACTTCATTAATTAAACTCCCATATAAATAAACCTCAAGCAGAACACAGTAAACAGACAGATATCTAAATGGCAAACTTCCTCCTGACTATTATGTGATTATCATTAAATATCTGGTTATTTGTCTTACACTTTATTATATTTATTAAGCTGGATATGGTAAACGCTGATTGACATGTAATCTCAAACTGGAGTACCGTCTCTCTGCAGCCTATGTACAACATCCCTTTTGGGTCCACTATAAAAGAGAAATACAGTAACTCAAACTTATATTTGCAAATACTGTATTTGGTATGTATTCTTCATTGAGCAGCCTGTTTTACACTGTCAGGCTGTCTATACACTAGCTCTGTGAAGCTGGCCACAATTGGAGACTTCTGGTTGGTGTCTTTCAAAATACAAGCGCATGTTACTCAGGATCAAAATACACATTTTTTAATAGTTATTACAATAGAATGCTTCACTCTGAAATTAATTCCATAGACAAAAATATGAAATAATGATAATAAGCAGCTGTGGAAATAATTACAAAATATAGATAGTAAATATAAGCAAATAGAAATGTAAGTATTACAGATATGTGCACATTTGTTCAATCTTGTATGGGTTGTACTGGAGAAGATATACATAGTGTCTCTATGAAAGTTGGGAAAAACAGTTATTTCCTGTTATCTGAAGAGATTCGATCGAGTGGCCAAGGAAAAGCCAGCAACAATATGTGTAACTAATATAGTCGTCTCATTAAATAAATAAATTAATGTTGTGCTATTGCTGTTAAAAAATTAGGAAAACACTGTTTGGTGACTCATGTACAGGGATGATCAAAATCTCAAATTATTATAATGGGGTTGTTTCCGGATGCCCAAAGGGACGGGACAACCAGTTAGCCAGAGGAGGCCGAGTGGAGAGATCTGGCTGGGCTGTATGTCAGGATCAGAGTCTGGAGGTAGGAGGGATCAGTACCCTTAGCCTCCTGATATGCCAGCACCAGTGTTTGGTATTGAATTTGGGCTGCTATCGGAAGCCAGTGAAGTGTGGTGTGTAGTGGAGTCATAAATGTGAATTTCAGTAGCTTGAAAACCAGACACACTTTTTCATATTAAGTATTTAATTTTTGTCTGCAAGGTTTCCAAGCTGAATGAAATGTCATGAGTTGTCCCCTAATGAGGAATATATTGTGTTCTTTCTCTCTGACAGGGGAGGAACACCGTCTCTCAGAGCTGAGGATTGTGCTGCTGGGGTGGAGTAGGAGTGGAAAGAGTTCAGCAGGAAACACCATCCTGGGCAGAGAGTCGTTTGAGTCTGGAATAAGAACTGCACGGTGTGTGAAGAGACAGGGTGAAGTAGCTGGGAGGCAGGTCACTGTGGTCGACACACCAGGCTGGGGATCACCTCGTCTGTGAAGGACACTCGAGCTGGATAAACAGGAGATTGTGTGCAGTGTGTCTCTGTGTCCCCCAGGACCCTACGCTCTCTTCCTGGTCATTGATGTGAGCTCATCATTCACAGAGTCACACAGGAGACCAGTGGAGGAACACCTGGAGCTTCTCAGTGAGAGAGTCTGGAGACACATTATAGTACTGTTCACCAGGGAGACTGGCTGGGAGACACAACCATTGAGCAGCACATTGAGACTGAAGGAAGGCCCTCCAGTGGCTTGTAGAGAAATGTGGGAACAGGTATCATGTTCTCAACAATGAGAACAGGAGTGATGGCACTCAGGTCACAGAGCTGCTGGAGAAGATAGAGAAACAGTGGCCAGGAACAAAAGTGGTCACTTCACCATAGAAGAGAGTGATGAGGGGTTTAAAAGTGGTTTAAAGGAGAGAAAGTGGATGAAAAGCAGCTGAAACAGAAGTTTGAGGAGGAATGGAGCAGAAGAGAGGAGGAGCTGATGGAGAGGATGGTGACGGTTGGGGTCAATTCAGAGACAGAGGGATCCACTCTGCCAGTCAGGGAAGAGGAGGGACAGCTATGAGTACCACCCCCTACTAGTGAGTTCTATTCATTACCTTCTACAGTACAGATTTTATTTTACAGTTTAGCTGCACATTCAAAGTCCATCACCTCTCCTCCACTTTTTAAGAACACAACTGAACAATGTGCATGCCTGTTCTAACTGTGGGGTGCATACACTTTGTACACCTTTTTAATCATGTGCTAATGTGGTATACAAGTCAGCTTAGTAAACATATATTACATAAGTAATTAGTTTCAGTTACTTTGGGTGAAAAGTATTCATCTGGTTTTCTTATTAAAGTCAAGCTGAATTACACAGACAGATTTAGTTTTACAATAGAGAACTCAAGGGGCCTCGGGTGGCGTAGCAGTAAAGGAACTCACCCAGAGTGCAGGTTGCCCACTGCGGTCGGGGTTCGATCCCCGGCTGCGCCAGCCCAGCTAAAATAATAATAGGTGAGTTCCGTCTCGGAGGAAGCGGTTCATTGCCAGCCTCGGAGAAGTGGCTTGTCCCGTAGATGCGGGCGGCGGGCTCCTGGGGGAGGGTGAATTGAGTAAATAGAGGGTACAATTGGCCACCAAATTGGGAGAAAAACTGGGAAAAAACAAACAAAGAGTAGAAGACAAAAGACTCTTAGCTATCTTAGAGAATACAGTGTGGTTGACCTGTAGTGTAAAGGCCTTGTTGTTGTTGTTGTATTTCAGTGAGTGGAGGGACTCCAGCCCCCTCTGAAGCAGGCAGCTCTGTGTGGGGATATGAATCGGCTCATGAAAGGTCCAAACAGAAGGTGTTACCGTGGCTGAATAGGAGTAAGACGGAGAGATCAGTACCATCTGGATACGGAACAATGAGTTCTGCAGTGAGTGAGGAAGAGTCTGAACTGAAAAAGGTCGGTGTGAGTGAAATTCCACACAACAAAAATAAATAAATCTCTGAGCTGCCATTTAAAGTTTAAAACAAATTACCCAAATAAAAAGGCTTTACTATGAATCTGTAATGTCAAATTGTTGATATAGTTTTTTTTGGTACTGTGCAGAGCACTGCTACTGTTGATCTATGTTTTATAAGTATGAATATGTTCCGATCTATGTTTTGTAAATCTAGTACATTCCAAATGTCATAATTTGCAATTTATGGCTGTGCTGGTGGCTATAGGCATACCGTATTACTTTATGTTGCTCATCGGTCATAATTTAATGATTAACTCTTAAAATCTTTAATTATAATCCTGCATTATTTTAATCTGTAATGTTTACCTTGTCTGTGTATGTCATTACCATATATATATATATATATACGCATATATGTGAATCAGGGGTGTCTGGTACTGCCATGTGAACTGAGGAGGCGGGTAAAAGCCATGTGCCAGAGGTCATTGGATGTTTAGGATACTGTGGTAATGATTGACAGTGCAATTGCCATATCAACAGTATATTACATATTTAAGGGGATCTGATTGGATAGGACACTTGCTCTAGAACACTGGTGTCAAACTCATTCCATGGAGGGCCGAGTGTGTGCAGGTTTTTGTTGCAGCCAATTCACTACAGCAGGTGATTTCACTAATTATCTCCCTTCTTCAACCTTCAAGGAGGGAACTCATTGAAATTGCCTGGTGTAGTGCATTGGTTGTGTTCTATAATAAAATAAAGGGAGATATACGGAGCTGACCCTGTGTCTGTGTGTTTTAATTTTCACTGTTTCATTTGCACTCAGGACACAGAGCTGCTGGAGAGAAGAGAGAGGAATGGCCAGGAAGAAAGAGAGGAGGAATGGAGCAGAAGAGAGGAGGAGAGGATGGCGACAGTTGTGGTCGATTCAGAGACAGAGGGATCCACTCTGCCAGTCATGGGAAGAGGAGGGACAGCATTGAGTACCACCCCCTACTAGTGAGTTCTATTCATTACCTTGTACAGTACAGATTTTATTTTACAGTTTAGCTGCACATTAAAAGTCCATCACATCTCCTCAACTCTTTGAGAACACAGCTGAACAATGTGCAGAGTATTTACAACATGACTGTTCTAACTGTGGTGTGCATACACTTTGTACACCTTTTTAATCATGTGCTAATGTGGTATACAAGTCAGCTTAGCAAACATATATTACATATACATAAGTCATTTGTTTCAGTTACTTTGAGTGAAAAGTATTCATCTGGTTTTCTTATTAAAGTCAAGCTGAATTACACAGACAGATTTAGTTCTACAATAGAGAACTCAAGGGGCCTCGGGTGGCGTAACGGTAAAGGAACTCGCACAGAGTGCAGGTTGCCCACTGCGGTCAGGGTTCGATCCCCGGCTGCGCCAGCCCAGCTAGAATAATAATAGGTGAGTTCCGTCTCGGAGTAAGTGGTTCATTGCCGGAAGTGGCTTTTCCCGTAGATGCGGGCGGCGGGCTCCTGGGGGAGGGTGAACTGAGTAAATGGAGGGTGGGTGAGGGAGGTAACTTTGGGCTTAACCCTGGGTTTTCGGTCTCACGACTGGGCTGCGGTGATGGGAATGTGAGTGCGATCTATTGCACCAATCACTCAAGAATCATATGAGAAAATTACACCGCATTTAATATGCAACAGTACATTTTATTCATTATTGATAGCTACACACATATAACTATATAAACTGTATGTTTGCACAGGTTCTTGCATCACCAACAGAATACGTATATGTACCGGTGGCTAGAAAACGTAGGGCAATACATACAGTTTGCTGCACAGTGATCACATGGCTTTGAGGAGTTGCATTTGTGACATGCGGCTCTAGAAGCTTGCAAAGATACAATATTCCCTCCGTGGAGAATCTTTATCTCTGATATTAAAAAAACAATTACGCAATTCTCTAGGATTGGTGAGGCCATTTTCAGAGAGCTGATTGGTGAGGGGCGGGATTATTATAGGATTGGATCCGTTAGCCTACATTTACATATTAGGCATTTAGCAGACGCTCTTATCCAGAGCGATTTACACAGTTTACATTTCTTTACATACAATCCATTTATTCAACTGGAGCTTTGCCCCATTCAGTGCAGTCTTGTTGGCTGAGTGAACCCCATTCCTCACTTCTGTACAACACAATAAGCTTGATAATACTGGCAATTGTTATTATTATATATATATTTTCCCCAAATTCTAATAGGTATACTGTGCTTAATCTATGGCACCTTATTTTGTATCCTCTCTATGAAGCTTTTAATGGATTAAAACTGACTTCACACAGTCAGCGAACCAGAAGTCTATGTGGACCAAACAATTAATCATTTTTCATTGCTTTCACACAAAATGCATTCAATGACCACATTTTCCAAAATCCATGAACTCTTTTCTCATTCATACTCCACCACCCGCAAAACACTATATATTTGCAGCACATTTTCAAATGCTAACACACTGTTTTCAAAACTGTTAAAAATGCATTCAAAACAGAATTACGTCACAATGTGTGCAGCACTGTCCAATGATGGTTTGCTGTTACACAAACCACTCATTGGCCCCTACAATACAGAGAGGCTCATTTCTTTTCTGGATGACCTGCATAAATGACTTGTGCCAGCGGAGGAGAGAGGAGCAGGAAACTCCCCTACCTTCATTGTTGTGTGGGATAATGTGGCATTCCACCACTCTGCTGCAGTCACAGACTGGTTTGCTGCACATCCCAGGATGTTAGTACTATTCCTGCCTCCATACTCCCCTTCCTAAACCCCATAGAATAGTTTTCACTGCGTGGAGGTGGAAGGTGTATGACCACCGTCCACATGACCAGATGTCCTTACTGGATGCCATGAATGTGGGGTGTGGAGACATTTATCCTAAAGACTGCCAGGGTTGGATTAGACATTCCAAAAGATACTTTCCAAGATGCATCACCAGAGAAGACATAAGATGTGATGTTGATGATAACTTGTGGCCAAATGCAGGAGAGAGGGAGAACTAGAACCCTCACAGTACTGTACAGTATGAGTGATTATACTATACATGTAGTTTTTTTGTGATTATTATTGCAGCCCTGGAATTTCAGGAAATTGCTATTTTTTTTTTTTTTTTTTTATTTTTCACAAGTAAATTACTATATGCAGAGATATAGAAAAAATAAACGATATTGAAGCAAATTTCTGCATTTCTGATTCATTGTTGTTACATATACTTTAGTACAGTCAATAAAGTGAAAAGGTGTTATTCTTATTCTATAATGAAATACTGATTTATGTGAAAAATCATTCAAACTTCAAAGATAAAAGTTCATAATTTATGTAATGCTCCCTGTTGTTAGTGTTTTTTAGGTCAGTGTGTTATGAGTGACAATGTATGCTTTCTGAGTGAGAATTGTTGCCTTATTTTGAGACATGTATGAAGTGTTTTGGTGGTTTGAGTGAGTTTTGGAAGTGAGATGAACTGTTCGGCCAAGATGCATGTTGGCAATGCAGACTGTATGAAGAGTTTTGAAAAAGTGTCTTCAGTATTGACTGATGCTTGTTAGCAATTGAAAAAAACTGTAAAAGCAAACTGCCAAAACTACTGAGCCTCCAGCGCTCAGCACCATATATTCCTCACACTTTCATTTCATATTGTTATTAACCCTGGATGAGCCCAGTTTGCACTTACATGCATTTTATTGGTGGAAATATCTTCCCATTTCTCCAGGAAATATGATAGAAAGTTCATCTTTAGGAGCTCATTTTTCTTGTGATCTCTCTCCATATTCTAGAGCCCAGGACCAGAGAGGACTTCTTACAATGTGAGTCTGTAACTAAAACTAAATTAAAACAATTTTAAACATTAAAAAAAGAAACGTACATTTTAAAACGGAAATAAGAGCTAAATGTGTGAATGAAAGAAAATATTTAATTGAAACGTGTTTAAAATGCTGTTATGACCCCCTACCCCTAGTGGCCGATTGTGGTGTTGCCTTAACTGTCCTAATTGTTTTCCTAATAGGAAATTGGTGTCACCTGGAGGGGGTCTATTTAGGAGGCCCTCTGGCTGATGCTCTCTCTCTCTCTCCATTCAGAGGGCAACCTGCAGTCTGGCTTCACTACTCGTTTTTCCCCTATCTATTAGGTTCCGTTAATAAAAAACCTTCTTGAATTCAACCAATCTTGTCTGATCTCTTTTATGTTGCAACTGGCCAGGGGGTCGTAACATAATTGGGCGCTCGTCCGGGAGATCCGATCCGCTTTTGATTCGCCCCTAGATATTTTCTTTTTGTTTTTGAGCCATAGCTGTAGCCAGCTTTCATGCTTTCTTTCTTTCTTTCTTATTGTGCGTAGTTTTGGTTTACCGTGCGTGGTTTGCCGTGACTCCCTCAGATAATTGTAGTCGTCGGGCAAGCCCTGTGGGATTGTCATTTTGTTATTTTGCCTTTTTTATTTTTGGTGTTAATCCTGGATGGGGGTACGCTCCGGTCCGCTGTGGTTGGCTATTCAATTGGTCTTCTTTAGCGTTCACGGGTTTTGCGTTTAAAAGCCGCCTCGAGTCCGGTAAAGGCACTGAAGACTAGATTAGGTTTGTTAGTTAGATTTTTGTTTATTAGGTAGTTAGGACCTGGGGGGGAAGCCTTGGCAACCTACGCACACACCAGTCGAATTAACGCGCAGTAACTCCGCTTATCGTTGTAATTAGTGTGATCAGTATCACTTGTGATTTTGTTGAGGCGGAGGACGCTATGATGAGAGAGCGTGCGGTTGTCTTTAGGTAAGTGTGGAAATTCGCTACATTTTTACATTTGCAGTTTGTTTGTGCTTTCGGTAATACAATCGGTAGCTGTGTTTTTGCCCGTTCTTTAGTCATTTCCATTCTTATGTTCATGGCTATTTGTTTGATCGTGCTTTTGAGTGTAGCAAATTTGGCGCGTCCACATTTCAACTTGCTTCCTGAATTGTGACGCGTGTGCTTTCAAGCCGTGGTGGCTGTGAGCTGTGATAGAATTACTTCTGAGTGCTTTTCTGAGAGAGCGAAAGTAAAGTAATTCTATGTGCTACTTTCGTAATTCATTCCCGTGTTATATGGGATGGTTTTGTTGCTACCATTGTGTCTCAGTAGGCTAATGTTCGTTTTGGTAGCGCTAGTCACTTAACATTAGTGTAATTTTGTGCATCGCTGTAAATGGTTACTTATGGTGATACTGTTATTGTTCATTGTTGCACTGTCAAGCAGTTTTCCCGGGGCTGTGATACTGCACAAAGTGTAGTGATTAGGTTAATGGTACTTGTTTTACCTTCCTATAGCCTTTTGTGTAACCTATTGTATTGGCAGTGAGTGTTAACTACACTGTATTACTGCTATTTTTCGGTGCTGGTGCACTGTTGATCCAATTTTCTCTTCTACCTCATGTATAATTGTGTTCTAATTCGTAACTGCATTTAGTCTGTATTATCTCAAGATGGCTACAGTTGACCTTCAGATGTTTTTTGATGATCCCTCTGAGGACTTGTTAGATGAGTTTACCAAAGATCAGTTGTTTAAAATTGCAGAACACTACCAAATTGAGATTACTAGTAGTGATAAACGACTTAGGGCCAACGTTGTTAGCACCTTGAAGGCCATTTTGACTGACATGAGGGTGTTTAAAGCTAAAGATGAGTCGCCCAGTTTGAGTGAGAGGCATGAGTCTCCCCCGCGACTCATAGAGTCTGAGGTTTTATTGAAATTGCAGTTACTTGATCGTGAATTGGAAATAAAAAGGTTGGAATTAGCGGCAAAAGAGGCCGATTTGGAAATAAAGAGGTTAGATGTTGCAAGTAAGAAGACTACCTCTCCTGTTGCATTTGAGGTAGGTAAGCATATTCGCATGGTCCCTCCGTTTTCAGAAAAGGAAGTAGAGAAGTACTTTTCTCATTTTGAGAGGGTGGCCACCTCTTTAAATTGGCCCAGGGACATTTGGACTTTGCTGCTGCAATGTGTCCTTACTGGTAAGGCCCAAGAGGCATATTCCTCTTTATCGTTTGATGACAGTGCTAATTATGATTTAGTCCGGGATGCAATCTTGCGTATATACGAACTAGTACCTGAGGCATACCGGCAGAAGTTCCGACGCTATGCTAAGCAGGATAAGCACACTTATGTGGAGTTTGCAAGGGAGAAGGGGCAGTTGTTTGATAGGTGGTGTCGATCTCAGAAGGTTGAGACAAGGGAACACCTCCGTGAGATGATGGTTATGGAGGAGTTTAAGAATTGTCTGCCTGAGGCCATTGGCACTTATCTTAAGGAACAAAAAGTAACCAATGTGTCAGAAGCTGCCATCCTTGCTGATGAATTTGTGTTGACCCATAAGATTGTGTTTGGTGAAAAACCTCATGAGGGCAGAGACAAACACCAAAGGGGTTTTTATTCCTCAAAACCCACTTCTACTGGATCTGTGCCGCTGGCTGAGAAGTCTAGCAGCCCTGTGGGTAAATACCCTGATGGAGTCTGTTTTTACTGCAAAAGCCAGGACATAGGATTTCCAATTGCCCTGTTCTCAGAAAAAAACAGCAGGGTGCTAAATCTGTTGGTCTGGTAGCTTCTTTGGCTTCTTATGACTCTGCTGAACCTCAATTCCATGTCTCACCATCTAAATGCCCCAGTAATCGAATGGATTACACGCCATTCCTCATGAGTGGCTCAGTGTCAATGCCTGGCCAGGGTGGAAAAGCACCTGTCTGTATTCTCAGAGATACAGGTGCTGCTCAGTCCTTCTTGCTAGAAGGAGTTTTACCCCTGTCTGAGCAGACCTCCACTGGCACTAGTGTCTTAATCAGAGGGTTTGAGATGGGTTTTGTTGAGGTGCCTTTACATCGGGTTGATTTCACCTCTGACCTAGTGACTGGCAGTGTCGTAGTGGAGTGCGACCGTCCCTCCCTGTACCTGGAGTTACATTCATTTTAGGAAACGATCTTGCAGGTGGAAATGTTTGGAGACAGTCTGACACTCCACCTGAGGTTGTGTCTGTGCCATTAGTGTGTGAGGGTCCAGATGAGTTGCAACAGAAATATCCCAATGTTTTCCCTACATGTAAGAACATAAGAACATAAGAATACATAATGATGAGAACGGGCCGTTCGGCCCATCTTGGCTCATCATGTCCTAATCTAAAGAACATCTAGTACTACATCTAGCCTGGCCTTGAATAGCCCGAGCGTTTCTGCCTCTACTACCTGACCTGGCAAGCTGTTCCAGGCATTGACAACTCTCTGTGTAAAGAAAAACTTCCTAATATCTGTGCGGAATTTGCCTTTAACTAATTTCCACCTGTGGCCTCTTGTTCTGCTGACCCCACTTATCTTAAAAAATCTTTGGTAATTTACTTTGTTAATCCCTTTTAGGAATTTAAAAACCTCAATCAAAGTCCCCCCTAAGTCTACGTTTGCTAAGTTTAAATAAATTGAGTGCCTTAAGTCTATCATCATAACTTTTACCTTTCATACCAGGTATCAGTTTAGTTGCCCTTCTTTGGACTTTTTCAAGAGCTTCAATATCTCTCTTGTAGTGCGGTGCCCAGAACTGCACACAGTATTCTAAGTGCGGTCTGACAAAGGCGTTATATAACATTAATATAACCTCCTTTGATTTGTACTCTATACTTTTTGCTATGTATCCCAGCATCCTATTGGCTTTTTTCACTGCTGTAGCACACTGCTTTGATGCAGATAGGCTTTGATCCACTACAACTCCTAAATCCTTTTCAAATTGAACACCTACTAACTTTTCTCCTCCCATAAAATACTCCTGTCTAATGTTTTTATTTCCCACATGCATTACTTTACATTTAGCAATATTGAACGTCATCTGCCATGTATCTGCCCATTTTTGGATTTTGTTTAAATCATTTTGGATTACTTTTGTCGATTCCAAACTGTTTGCCAAACCCCCAAGTTTAGTATCATCTGCAAATTTAACTATTTTGCTACTAATGTCCATATCCAGATCATTTATGTAAATAAGGAAGAGCAGAGGTCCCAGCACCGATCCCTGCGGGACACCACTGCCCACAGCACCGAGGTCAGATTCGGCCCCACCTACTGTTACTCTTTGTATTCGCCCTTGCAGCCAATTTTTAACCCACTGTGAAACTACTCCTACAATTCCTACTGATTTCATTTTAGCAATGAGCCTCTCATGTGGTACCTTGTCAAATGCTTTCTGAAAGTCCAAATATATAACATCATAAGCCTGGTTCAGGTCAACACACTTTGTAGCCTCTTGAAAAAGTCCAGGAGGTTTGTTAGGCATGACCCCCTTGAGAAATCCATGCTGGCTCTCCCTTAAAATACTATTATTTTTCAAGAATGATTCCAACTTATCCCTAATAATACATTCCAGCATTTTACATGCGATGCAAGTTAAACTGACAGGCCTATAGTTCCCTGGGTCAGTACGGTCTCCCTTCTTATATATTGGAATTATACTACCCTGCTTCCAGTCATCTGGTATTTCTCCAGTGATTATGGATTGACTGAAAATATCTGTCAATGGTTTATATATAATTTCCCCAAGTTCTTTGAGTACTCTGGGATATATGCCATCCGGGCCTGCTGCCTTATTTGTCTTAAGTTTTTGTAGTTTTTGTAGTACTTCTACATCCCTTATCTCAAAGTCCTCCAGAACATTCCGTACCTTGTCTATACATTTAGGCATATTTATAACCTCTTCTCTAGTAAAGCTCTCCACAAAGTAACTGTTTAGTGTGTTTGCAATGTCCTTATTATTATAAACCAAAGTTCCTTCCTTATTCTTAATGCACTTAACCTCATCTTTAACTTTCCTTTTTCTGCTACAATATTGAAAAAACTTCTTAGGGTTACTTTTTGCATCTTGGGAAATTTTAATTTCAAACCGCCTTTTAGCTGATCTTATTTCCTTTTTAGCCTTAGCCCGCATATTACAATAATCTAACTTGTTTCTCTCTGAGTTATCCTTTTTATATACTCTATACAGTCGTTTCTTTTGCCTCAAAATCACCCGTAAAGATTTAGTCATCCATTGTGGAGACTGTTTTTCATCCTATTTTCCTTACTTTGGGGATGAATTTACACTGTACATCTACAATAACTCTTTTAAGTATAGTCCATTTTTCATTCACAGTTCTGCAATCTAGAAGTTTAACCCAATCTATATTACTTAAATTCTCTCTCATTTTATTAAAGTCAGCTCGTCTAAAATTAAAAATTCGAGAGTTAGAGGAGGCTGTCTTAACTTGCCAAAAAATATCAAAAAGAACTGCACTGTGGTCACTTGCTCCTATTGGCTCTCCTACCTCTGTGCTGCAAATTCTATCAGGATTGTTACACAAAACCAGATCCAGTATTGATTTCCCTCTTGTAGGCTGAGTAACAGACTGTACCAAAAAGCAGTCATTGACCATATCTATAAACTCCTCTTCACATTTGCCCTGACCTGTCACTATCTCCCAATTGATAGAGGGGTAATTGAAGTCGCCCATTATTATTGTCTCTCCTTCAGCACAGATTTGTTTTATGTTATCAAAGAGCGTACTATTTATGTTACTATCTGAAGCTGGAGGTCTATAACATACTCCTATATTCAGGCCCTTCTCACGATCTCCCAATAATCTAATCCAGATGTCCTCACAAGAAACTAATGGGTTTATACCTGGAATTTCCTGCACATTAAGATTGTCTTTCACATAAAGGGCCACTCCCCTCCTCTTTTATTAGTTCTATCCTTCCTAAACAATTTGTACCCCTCTACATTATATTCTTCCCCATCCGCTGCGCCAAGCCATGTCTCTGTAATCCCAACAATGTCATAACCCCCATTTAACATGACAGTCTCCAGTTCCAAAAATTTATTTTTACACTTCTCGCATTTAAATGCAGGAAGAGGGTTTTGTAGACCTTCATGACACATTTTTTTGGGCACCCTGAAATGTCTGACTCACAGTCTATCTCTCGCTCTACTGTCAAGACTTCCGGAGAAGGCTGATACTGTGAATGTTACGGTGAAGACCACCATTTGCGACATGCCACTATCCCGAGAGAAATTGATCTCTGCTCAGAAGGCTGATCCAACCCTTGTGTCTCTGTTTGAGTCTGTCTCTCCTGATCAGGAGATTGATGCCATGCCCCAAGGATATTTCCTTAAAGATGGTGTGTTGATGAGGAAATGGAGGCCGCATGATGTTCCTGATAGGTGGAGGGTGATTTCTCAGATGGTGATTCCATCTAACTACAGAAACGAGGTTTTGAGTGTCGCTCACGGTGGTTTAGCCGGACATCTGGGGATCAATAAAACGTATGATCGCATTCTTCGGCATTTCTTTTGGCCCGGCTTAAAGCGAGATGTGGTGAAATTCTGTAGAACGTGTCATGTCTGTCAGGTTATCGGCAAACCTAACCAGACCATTCCTCCTGCACCCCTTTACCCAATTCCAGTAGTTGGAGAGCCCTTTGACCATATAATTCTGGATTGTGTTGGGCCTCTTCCACGGTCGAAAGGGGGTCATCAGTACTTATTGACGATCATGTGTGCTGTTACTCACTTCCCAGAGGCTGTCCCTCTGCGGAATATTACTGCAAAAGCAGTCATAAAAGCCTTAATAAAGTTCTTCTCTGTTTTCGGCCTCCCTAGGGTCATTCAAAGTGACCAGGGAACCAACTTCATGTCCCGTGTCTTTGCCCAAGTCCTTCAACAGCTCCAAATCAAGCATAATGTCTCCAGTGCTTATCATGCTGAGAGCCAAGGGGCCTTAGAAAGGTTTCACCAAACCCTTAAGACTATGCTTCGCACTTACTGTTTGGAGCTGGGGAAGGATTGGGAGGAGGGCATTCCATGGTTGTTTTTGCATCCCGAGAGGTAGTGCAGGAGTCTTTAGGATTCAGTCCTGCGGAATTAGTGTTTGGCCACACGGTGCGAGGTCCTCTGGCCCTGTTGAGGGATCAGTGGCTTAAGGACACGCCTCAGCATAACCTGTTGGAATACGTCAGCAAATTTCGTTCTCGGTTACACCGAGCCCGTGACTTGGCAAAGCAGAACCTTGAAGTTGCTCAGGGGAAAATGAAACACTGGTTTGACCGTAAAGCTCAGGTCCGCCAGTTTGACCCTGGTGATAAGGTGTTGGTTCTGCTGCCCATTGCTGGTTCTGTTTTGCAGGCACGGTATAGTGGTCCATACGTGGTTGAGCGTAGGGTATCCGAACGTGATTATGTTATCATCACCCCTGATAGGCGGCGGCCTACGCAATTGTGTCATATTAACATGTTAAAACCCTACCATGTGAGGGGGCCTACTGTACAGCCTGTATCACTCTCTGCTGTGCTTCAACCTTCACCTTCGCCTTTCTTCACCTTCCCAGGGTTGACTGTTGCCTCATCTCCACTCCTGGAGAGGAGTGTGGGGGATGTGACTGTTCATTCCCGGGGTAGGAATGTTGCGTTGTCCTCACTCCCAGAGGAGAGTGAGGAGGGTGTGACTGCTCCATCTCGTTGTGTGATAGAGGGTCGCTTACAAAATTCTGAAATATTTTCCTCTTTTTCTGAGCACCTCCCTCACCTGTCAGGTGCTGAGAAGGCGGACATTGTTGACTTAGTTCAGTCTTATCCTTCTCTTTTTCCTGACGTGCCCAGTCGTACATCTGTTATGGAGCATGACATTGATGTGGGTTCTGCACTCCCCATTAAGCAACATGCTTATCGTGTCAACCCCTTTAGCGTGAGCTCTTGCAAAAGGAGGTTGATTATATGCTGACTAACGATATTGCTGAACCAAGCTCAAGTCCATGGAGTTCTCCATGTTTGTTGGTAAACAAACCAGATGGTTCATATCGTTTTTGCACCGATTATCGAAGGGTTAATTCTGTCACCACACCTGATTGTTATCCCCTACCGCGAATGGACGATTGTGTCGATAGGGTGGGATCAGCCAGATTTGTCAGTAAGTTTGATCTTCTGAAAGGCTACTGGCAGGTTCCATTGTCCACTCGTGCTAGGGAGATATCTGCCTTTGTCACGCCAGACTTTTTCCTCCAGTACAAGGTAATGCCATTTGGCATGAGAAATGCGCCTGCCACATTCCAACGTCTCATGAACTACGTTTTGTCCGGTCTTTCCAGCTGTGAGGCATATCTCGATGATGTGGTGGTTTTAGCTCCTCGTGGTCTGAGCATTTAGGTCATATACGGGAGCTTTTTGACCGTCTGTTGGTCGCTAACCTCACCATTAACCTAGCCAAGTGTGAGTTTGGTAGAGCTACTGTAACCTACTTGGGTAAGGTCGTTGGAAGGGGGCAAGTGCGTCCAGTAGGAGCAAAGGTCGAGGCTATCTGTCAATTTCCTGTACCAACCAACCGCCGAGAAGTACGTAGATTCTTAGGTATGGCTGGATACTACAGGAATTTCTGTAAAAATTTCTCTACTGTCGTCGCCCCTTTGACTGATCTCATTAGCCCCAAGGTTGATTTCCACTGGTCTGACTCCAGCCAGTGTGCATTCGAGAACGCCAAAGCCCTGTTAGTTAGTGCCCCAGTATTAGTGGCTCCAGACTTCTCAAAGCCTTTCCGTCTCGCTGTGGATGCGAGTGACTTCGGGCGGGTGCCGTCCTTCTCCAGGTTGCTCCTGATTGCGTTGAACATCCAGTCTGCTACTTCTCCAAGAAGTTTAGTCCGCAGCAGCGTGGATACTCAACCGTGGAGAAGGAGACTCTCGCCTTGGTTCTCGCTGTCCAACACTTTGAGGTTTATGTTGGCTCCTCTTCATGCCCTATTCTGATATATACAGACCATAATCCGTTGGTTTTCTTGAACAGCATGCGTAATACAAATCAGAGGTTGATGCGCTGGAGCCTCATACTACAGGCCTTCAATCTCGAAATTAATCACATTCGGGGGAAAGACAACGTGATAGCTGATGCGTTGTCGAGGATGTAGGGCGACAATTTTTAGGTCTCTAGGCCTCGCTTCTTCCTCCTACTTCGATTTTCCCAGGCGCCGGGGTCATTGGAGGAGATGGAGTGGAGTTGCGGGTCGATGAGTGGACACTGCTTGGTGGGTAGTATTAGGGTCTGTGTGTTTTGTTATTGTATCTTGGAGTATCTTGTATTATGTATTATGTGACCATTTTTTTGTGGTGACTGGGGTCACCATTTGGTGGTGGGGGTGTT
>JAINUG010000869.1:0-45847 GCA_029706075.1 Aldrovandia affinis
TCTCAGCCTCTACTACATGTCCAGGCAAGCTATTCCACGCATTGATCACTCTCTGTGTGAAAAAATATTTCCTAGTGTCCGTGTGAAATTTACCCTTTGTCAGTTTCCATTTATGCCCCCTCGTTCTGCTAACCGAACTCAACTTGAATAATTTCCTAAAATTCACTTTGTTAATTCCTTTAATAAATTTAAAAGCCTCAATCAAATCTCCCCTAAGTCTCCTTTTACTAAGCTTGAATAGTCCAAGCATCTCTAGCCTTTCCTCATAACACTTGTCTTTTATGCCTGGAATCAGTCTGGTTGCCCGCTCTTTGGACCTTTTCCAGCGCATCTATATCTTTTTTGTAATGCGGTCCCCAGAACTGCACACAATATTCCAAGTGTGGCCTAACAAGGGCATTGTATAGGGTGCGTATGATCTCCTTCGATTTGTACTCTATACTCTTGGCTATGTATCCCAGCATCCTGTTGGCTTTTTTAACTGCTACCGCACATTGACCAGTCCCTGACAAGCTTTGATCAACTAGGACTCCTAGGTCTTTTTCTACATGTGCACATTCTAGTTTTCTACCTCCCATAAAATAATCCTGTCCTATGTTTTTATTCCCCACATGTAGAACTTTACATTTAGTTATATTAAATTTCATTTGCCAGGTTTCTGCCCATTTCTGGATTCTATTCAGATCGTCTTGGATTACTTTAGTAGATTCCTGACTATTTGCTAAGCCTCCCAGTTTTGTATCATCTGCAAATTTAACTAATGTACTTTCAATGTCCATATCAATGTCATTTATGTAGCAGGCAACCTTACTTCAATGTGTCCATTCAGCCACGCTCATATTCAGCCACTTCCATGGGAGAAAAACCTGCAATCTTCTTCCGAAAGCAAGTTCACGTTCCTTCCGCGACGGCCACCATCCCGTCTCTCCCACCTGTATCTGGTCAGCTCTCTCTCCATTTTATCCCGGTCATCGACTCGGATCTGGATGTTCAGTTTCTGAAGTACCGGGACGGCATCCATCAGCGTCTGGAAGGTTCTTTCCTCTGGGCCCACCATCATCCTCAGACATAGACACTTCGCTTTGATATTCTTCTGCTTTAGTTGTTTAACGACGTGTCTAACCTGAGTGCATTTCCTCTGCAGTTTGGGAGAATAATCATTATCAAAGTAAATTTGCCTGTCCTCCATCTTCAAGTCTTAAAATCTGTTCCTTCACCGTGTAGTCAGCTAATTTAACTACGATGGAACGAGGGGGGTCGTTTTCTTTCGGTTTTGGAGTGAGTGCTCTATGGGCAGGATCAATTCTGATGTCTTCTTCCTTCAGTGGTAGTGTTGGCAGCACCCGTGGCAATAACTTCTTAATGAAGCCCACTGTGTCCTGTCCCTCACTCCCTTCGGGGATCTGACACAGCCTCAGATTTTGTCATCTCGCTCGGTTCTGGAGGTCCTCACACATTTCCATGAGCTCCTCTTCTCGATGTAGTAGAAAGCCGATGGCTCTGCCGTGGGTCCCCCCTCCATGGCACCCATCCGACCCTCCGTCTCGACAACTCTCTTCTCGAGCTTTGCTAGCTGAGCACTCAGACCTCCGACCGATGTTTGCAGTCTTGTAAACGACTCCTTGTTTTGACCTTTGAATTCTTTTACATCTTTTCTCATTGGCTGAATTTCCTCCCGGATTTCTTGGTTCGATTGCACTATAGATTGCAGAATTTCCTCCATGTTTTTCTTAACAGCGCCCCCACCTTTGGTAGTGCTAATGCTAGTGTTAGCTATGTCGGGCATCTCTGACTACACTTCTGGTGCTTCTAGCAACAGAGCTCATGTTTACAATGTTGTTGGACAATTATTTGCCAATTTTTTATAAAAATTATGTTTGGTAAGACGGTAAACTAACGGAGCTCAAGAATCTGCGACCTCACATGAACATTGCACTGCCGGAAGTCCCAAGCATATAACATTTTAATCCATGAAACAAAAGAGTCCACTAGGTCAAACTTCTCCAATACTGCCAATACATACCTCCCACTCCACCTGGTCAAAAGCATTTTCAGCATCCAGAGAAAGAACCGCAGCCTTTGACCCACTGTCATATTTACTATACAATGTATAGATGCGGCAGTGTAGTGTAACGGTTAGGGAACTGGGCTTGTAACTCAGAGGTTGCTGGTTCGATTCCCAGGTCGGGGGCACTGTCATTGTACCCTGAGCAAGGTACTTAACCTGAATTGCTTCAGTAAAATATCCAGCTGTATAAATGGATTGTATGTAAAAGAAAAATGTGTAAATCGCTCTGGATAAGAGCGTCTGCTAAATGCCTAACAATGTAAATGTAAATGCTTATCATCAACATCAAATATGAAGCAAACGTTGCTTGCTGTGCGCGTGGGTTTCTGAGCCGAAGTCTGTTTTGTCTATGTGTATACTAGAGCTTTGTGTGTGACACAGAATTTCCCCAATGGGGATAAATAAAGTTGATCTTATCTTATCTTATCCCCTGCGCGTGCCATACACTGTTAGTTTAACCTCGTTAGTGACACGTGTGTGTTGTAGCCAATCGGCATTCGTTATTTGCTCATTGACACAATGAGCCGAGAGTAGGGTTTGTTCTCCTGGAGAAGTTTCGGAGCAGCCGAGTTTACAGCGCGCGCTCTCGCAGAGTGCAGGTTTGTATTGATTCTGTTTATTTTGTGGTAAATAAAGTAATCGTCGGAGTGAATGTATAACGAGCGACTTTATACTTGTATTATCAGAAAGTAACTTGTTACAGACGTTTGTTTGACTGTGACAGGAGACAGTTAAAGTAATCTTACGATTAGCAGTTGTGGACATCGCTTTATCCACCTTCCGGGGATTACAAAGTGTTTTATCCAGCGAATAAAACTAACCGCGAAGTTAGTGTGTAGGAGAATGCTTCTTCCTGTGTGCGTGTAATACGCCGACAAGCGTTGAATTCTGCCATTAAAAAGGAAACTAAAGAAGGAGGAAGTGTCTGTACTTCCGTATCGATTCGCCCATCCCTAGTTTACAGCGCGCGCTCTCGCAGATTTGTTTTATTCGGTTTATTTCGTTACTAAAGTCATCGCCGGAGTGAATATATACATTGAATACGTGTAGCCAGCGACTTAGTACCACGATTTCTGAAAGGCAGAACTCACCGTCGACTTTATAATTGTATTATCAGAAAGTAACTTGTTACAGAAGTTTGTTTGACTGTAACAGGAGACCGTTAAAGTCATTTTACGATTAGCAGTTGTGGACATCGCTTTATCCACCTTCCGGGGATTACAAAGTGTTTTATCCAGCGAATAAAACTAACCGCGAGGTTACAGTGTGTAGGAGAACGCTGCTTCCTGTGTGCGTGGGTTTCTGAGGAAGAAGTGCGTGTTGGAGAAAGACATTTCACGCCTCCGAATCGCTTAACCATCTCGAAAAGACAGGATGTGAATGTTTTAATGTTGGGGCTTATAAAGACCGGATGTGAATATTTTAATGTTAGGGCTTATAAAGACCGGATGTGAATATTTTAATGTTAGGGCTTATAAAGACCGGATGTGACCGTTTTAATATTACTGTGTCCCAAATTGCATACTTTCATATCGAGTGCGTATATCAAGTACGGAAGTAAACGGTCATGTGATCAAGTGCATTCCAAACTCAAGTATGCAACTTGGCAAGTACACAAATAATGTGACATAATGTGTATTGCTTTAAAGAGATCTATCATTATTTGGGAGGACTATTATCTAAAGCTGAAGGGCTATCAAGGTCAGTTTATGTATCCTTATCACTTGATATGGCTCAAATTCTCTAAGGATTAATAAATTACTTTTTAATTTTATTTGGAGAAATAAACCTTACTGTTTAAAAAAGATATATTCTTTGCAATACTAGAGATAATGGAAGTCTTGAGGTTTTGGATTTTGGGACATTAAATAGCACGTTTAAGGTGAATTGGAATATTAAATACTTACAGAACCGCGGTGGGCGGCCTTGAACTTCTGTTAAAATGTAATTATGATGTAGACAAGATACCTGTTAAATTGGCTAACTTTCATAGACAGGCTCCTCTGGCTTGGACTGGCACACAAACACATTTTTTCTCCGCCCAAATACTTCATATGGAATAACAAGGATATACAGATTAATAAATCACTTTTCTTTAGTAGATGGTTTGAAAACAATATTGTTTTGGTTGGACAGATATTGAATGCAGATGGCTAATTGGAAATTATTCTGACAGAAATGTCTGATTCCATGTAATATTTTGTTTCTTTTCTGATGATGTTACCGTGAAATGTCTGTTAATGACTGTTCTCTCACACACACGCACACACACACACACACACACACACACACACAATGAGATGTGTATTTGCACTGGCAACAAAACGTGCTTGAAAAAAGTTATGAAAGTAAATTCAATTTTTTTCTAAAAAGTAATTGAAAACCTTAAATTTGTCATTGAAAATGGGAATTTGATTTGAGTGGAACCCTGGTTGTAAAGGTCTACATTAAATGTTGAGAGCGGACCTCCTGTCCAGGTAATTTGCCGTTCACCTGCACTTTTCAGTGCAACGTTAGAGTTAGCTAGCTAGCATACTTATACATGCATACATCTGTCAGCTGTGGAAATGTAAACATATTTCTAAATGTAATTCAGTGATTGAACGTCAATATCCGTTGGGAAGTAGCCAGGGTATAAGTCAAGTAAACTCTTAATATCCCACGAGTAGGAAATTAATTTAGATCATAGTTTTCTTCTATATCAGACAAGTTATATTTTCCTACCTGACATGTTTCGACGGCAATACTTCCGTCTTCGTCAGAGGGGTCACTGGATGGTATGTGACGTGTCTTAAACAGCTGATGTTATTTATAGAGGCGTGATCGTCCTGTCAGATTTGACAGGACGACCACGGCCCCCGCTGTCATTTCGCCGTTTGAGAACGCTGCTCCAGGTGGTGGAAAGCATGTATGCCCCCTCGTCCCGGTTCATCGTCGTTTGTGCTCGCTTTCTAATCTCCACTGCCTCCATAATCCAGCGCTGATGTTTGTTGTCCTGGGTGCGGATGACTTTGGCCTTATTCCAGTCCATGATGTGATTCTCCCGTTTGCAGTGATCTGTGATTGCCGATTTGAGATTTTCTTGTAGTGCCCGTTCCTTTATAGCCCGTGTCTGTCTTGTTGCTGTCTCCTTCTCGCATTCCTTTTGGTGCTCTTTCTTGCGGGTGATGAATGACCGACCTGTTTCTCCTATGTATGATTTATTGCATGATTGACATGGTATTTCGTAGATGATGTTGCATTTGTTGTCCGGGTTGATTTAGTCTTTCGGGTGCACTAATAATTGTCTGAGTTTTATATGTGGTTTGACTGGTGTACTGATGTGACGTTTTTTCCTGGCTCTCTGTATGCGTTCAGTGATGCCTCTGATGTATGGTAGTGTGACCACGCCTATGTTTTCAGTTTTGTTGTCCTGTTTCTTTTTTCCTGTGCCGGTGTGTTGTCTTTGTTGTACTTGCCGTTTTCCCTTTTCTATGGCCCAGTTTGGATAATGACAGGTTTTAAGAGCATTATGGATGTGCTGTTCCTCTTGTTTTTTGTCCTCCTCGTCCGTTACTATGCCGGCGCGGTCGTACAGTGTCCTAACTACTGATAGTTTGTGCGTTGTGGGATGTTCTGATGTCCATAACAAATATTGGTCCGTGTGTGTTGGTTTCCTGTATATTTTGATTTTGATGCTACCGTCATTTGCGTGATATATTTTAATGTCCGGAAAGGCTATGGATTTGTTTGTTTCCTCCTCGTGTGTGAATTTTATTTGTCCAGTGTCGTCCATGGTGTTTAGGTAATCCGTGATGTCCTGCGTGTGTCCCAACTTGACCTTCTCCAAGATGTCATCTACATACCTTTTCCATAGGGTGGGTCGGCAGTGCTCAGGTGCAGATGTTATGGCCTTGGCTTCCAGGTTTTCCATAAAAAAGCAGCACATTATGGCCGACAGCGGGTCCCCCATAGCCAAACCTTCTTTCTGCCGGTATATTTTTTGTCTGAAACGAAAATAAGTGGATGTGGCTACAAACTGCAATAACTGTGAGATGTCCTGTGGGGTGAGATTGGTGCGTTTTTTGAGTGTTTTGTCTGCTGCTAACTGTTCCTGTACTATTTGTAATGTTGCCTCAATCGGTGTTCTGGTGAAGAGGGATACGACGTCGTGGGATATAAATATTTAGTCTGTTTCTACTTTTAATGTTTTGAGTTCCTGTGCTAGCTGTCTTGCGTTTTTACAGTGCTGATCTGTTAGTCCTAAGAGGGGTTTCAAAATGTCTGCAAGGGATTTGGATAGATTGTAGGTTACTGAACCGATGCTGTCTACTATGGGTCGTAGGGGGGCTCCTGGTTTGTGTATTTTTGGTGTGCCATATATCCGAGGGGTGATACTGGCGGTGGGAATTAAATAATTGTATGATTGTTTGTCTATCTTATTGTGATTTAGCAGCGGTTTCAACAGGGTCTTGAGCCTGCCCTTCTTGGTTTCAGTTGGGTCCTTCTTCAGTACTTCATATGTGTTTTTGTCTTCTAACATGTCCATCATTTCAAGGTTTCAAGGTTTCAAGGTTTTTTTATTGTCAAACACAGATTATACAAGTATAACACGGTGAGTGAAATTCTTGTGCCAGAAAACGCCCGACAGCAACAGCAGTATGACTATACATTATAAACTATTGGTAGAACATAAATAAGATAGCTAAAAACGGTAGAGATGCACCGATCGATCGGCCTCTGACCGGAAATGGCCGATTTTCAGCTGATCGGCCTCAATCGGTGACTTGATCCCGATCACTCCACATAGCCGATTCTGTGCGCCGGTTGGCTCCTCGCCCCCTCTTTTCACGTGACGTGCGCGCGCACCGTGAGCCAATGCAAACAGATCAGATGAGCGCAGCGCTGAAAACGCCTCAACATGTCCTTAGTATGGGCGTTTTTCACAGTCAGTGAAGACGACTTAAAGCTTGCAGTTTGTCATACATGTCAATCGAAAATAAGCCGCGGAGGAACAACCTCGAAAACGTTCGAACGACCAACCTAATCAGACACTTGAAAAGTCATCACCCAGGTACCAAGTCGATGCCCAAATTCTGAAAATGTGAGGGTACTCGTTTTTCTACAGTACCGTAGGTACCGGGTTAATTAACAATTAACTTCGTTAAGCGCTAGTTCGGTTCCTCTGAACCATTTTCCATTAATAGAACATGGTGGTAGTGCATACACTTGACGTAATAATGCCCTGCTGAAGCAGTGAATTGCACTGAAATCATTATGTTCGCTAATGAGTGACGTTATGAAACAGTGCTATTCACTCATACAAATCGAACTTATTAGACCTAATGATAAATTCATCTAACGATTTCTAGCTAAACCACAAATGGTGTATTAACTGTGTTGTGCATGAAGGTGCCAGCTGTGCGTTTCCACTATCAAACAAACTCAGAAACAGCAGCATCGCCTCTTTTCCAATTACTCCTAGTTTGAAACATTTTTATCTAGGCTTTGAAGCTAGTTAAAGTCGTAGTCGTTAGGCTACCTGACTCACGCAAATAACGAAATTCTGCTGAAGAGCGGCTTGTTTCAATGCCTTTGACAAGCTCCGCAACTGAAACATCCGCCCTTATATCGCTACAAGTGTTTTCCATTGCACTATATAGAATTGGGATCTACTCTAATCCACCTCTAGCAAACAAATTAGTCTAGCGCATCATAGGTTCGAACTAACCTGTTTTCCATTAGCATTGTCGCAATAACTTTCTGATGCACATCAAGTTGAAGCCATATAATTATTTAATGGAAAAAAGGGCTTGTGTCATCTGTCATCAGAATATAACGTTAGTGTTTTAAAAAATATTTCCGGACTAATGGTCTGTCACCATGTCAGTAAATTTAAACTACTCTTGTTTCTTTTTATTTATTACTTAAAGGCTACATGCCACTGTTGTTGGATTCTCTTTTATTCATCATTGAATTTAATTTGCACAAAAAGAAAAGCTCTGTCCAGTAACCTGGAACACTTTTTTATTTTGAAATGTGTTTTAGTGAGACCTACCTCATGCTTCTGACCTACCTCAGAATTGTCAATCTTAATTTTCTATTAAAGCAAAGTTACAAAAATGTTTGTGTAAGTTGTCAATTATTGTTTTTAGGAAAAAATCGAATTGGCCAAAATCGTATCGGCAGGTCAGACTAATCAAAAATTGGAAATCGGAATCGCCAAGAAAATCGCAATCGGTGCATCTCTAAAAAACGGTGCAACATTTAAACTATAGTATACATTAAACATAATTTAAAAAATTAAGAAACAGTCCAAAAATGTACCTATGTAAACCAGATTTAAACTGGGCAAGTGGGTGCCAATTATAATACTGAAATATATTTTTAAATACAAACATACGGGAAAAATACAAAACAGAATAGTGCAAGTCGGAATGAAAGTGCAAATTACAATGTGTGCAGAGCGCTAGGATCAGCTCCTATTCAGCAGCCTGATGGCCTGACTATGGAAGCTGTCCCTGAGTCTGTTCGTGCGGCACTTGATACTGCGGTATCTTCTGCCTGACGGTAAAGTGGAGTACAGTTTGTGGCAGGGGTGGTTAATGTCCTTGATAATGCGATTGGCCTTTGCCACGCACCGCCTGGTGTAGATGTCCTGGAGGGAGGGAAGCTCCCCTCCGACGATGACCTGGGCCGTACGCACGACCCTCTGTAACGCTCTGCGCTCAAGTACAGTGCAGTTCCCATACCAGACGGTGATGCATCCTGACAGAACACTCTCGATCGTACCAGTGTAGAATGTACGGAGGATGCGGCGGCACATGTTGAATTTCCTCAGACGTCTGAGGAAGTACAGGCGTTGTTGGGCCCTTTTCACCACGTGTGTGGTGTGTGTGGTCCATTTGAGGTCCTCGGAGATATGCACACCGAGGAACTTGAAGCTGCTGACCCTCTCTACTGCAACCCCGTCTATGGAGATGGGGCGTGCTCTCCTCTCTGCCTCCTGTAGTCCACGATCAGCTCCTTGGTCTTCTGGGCGTTGAGGGCGAGGTTGTTCTCCTGGCACCACTGTGTCAGTGATCCAACCCTCTCTCTGTAGGCTGTCTCGTCGTCATCGGAGATCAGTCCCAACACCGTTGTGTCATCAGCAAACTTGATGATGACGTTGGAGCTATGCATGGCCATGCAATCGTGGGTGTACAGGGAGTAGAGGAGAGGGCTCAACACGCATCCCTGGGGGGCTCCTGTGTTGAGGATCAGTGGCTCTGAGATAGTGCTGCCCATCCTCACCACCTGGCGGCGGCCCGACAGGAAGTCCAGTATCCAGCTGCACATGGTGGAGTGCAGGCCTAGATCCCGGAGCTTGGTGTCAAGCTTGGCAGGAACTATTGTATTGAACGCTGAGCTATAGTCCACAAACAGCATTCGCACATAAGAGTTCCTCCTCTCCAGGTGAGAAAGGGCGATGTGAAGTGCCACGGCAATTGCGTCGTCAGTGGATCTGTTCTGACGATATGCAAATTGCCATGGGTCCAGTGTGTCAGGCAACATGGAACAAATGAAGTCTTTAACCAACCTCTCGAAGCATTTACTGACAATCGAGGTGAGGGCTACGGGCCTCCAGTCGTTCAGACACGTTACCTTGGGGTGTTTGGGGACGGGCACAATGGTGGACATCTTGAAGTCCGCGGGAACAACAGCCTGGGACAGGGAGAGGTTGAAGATGTCTGCAAACACTCCTGCCAACTGGTCAGCGCATGCTCTGAGGACGCGCCCCGGGATGCCGTCGGGGCCTGCTGCCTTGTGGATGTTCACCCGCTTGAAGGCGCTGCGCACATCGGCCTCTGAGATGCTCAGCAGGCTGGTTTCCCCAGGCAGCGCTGACTCCGGTGGGCTGCCGTTCACATCAAACCGAGCAAAGAATGTGTTCAGCTCTGCTGGGAGGGAGGTAGAGGAGTTCTCTACACAGCTGGTTCTCCCTCTGAAGTCCGTGATTGTCTGTAGTCCCTTCCACATACCCCTCACGTCTTGATTTAGAAATTTCTCCTCCACTCTGCTCCTGTACTCTCGCTTGGCAGTGTTGATGGTCCTGCGGAGGTCACAGCGGGCTCTTCTATACTCCTCCATACTACCGCAGTTGAAGGCGGCGTCGCGCGTATGCAGTGCAGCGCGAACATCCCCGTTAATCCACGGTTTCTGATTTGGGTATATCCGAACCGATTTAGTAGGAACAACGTCATCCATGCACTTCTTGATAAACCCACAGACTGTGGACGCGTACTCACTGACGTTATTGTCCGAGGCGTCCTTGAACATGGACCAGTCGGTGTGTTCAAAACAGTCCTGCAGCATGGATTCCGATTTTTCCGACCAGCGTTGAACCTCTCGCGCAGCGATTGGTTGCTGCTTCAGTCTCTGCCTGTAAGCGGGGAGTAGCTGGATAGAGCGGTGATCTGATTTGCCAAACGGTGGACGGAGGAGGGCCTTGTAGCCACCCCGGAAGGGGGTGTAGCAGTGATCCAGCGTCTTTTCACCACGGGTTTTGCCTGTTATGTGTTGGTAAAACTTCGGGAAAACTTTCTTCAAGTTCGCCCTGTTGAAGTCCCCCGCCACAATAAAAGCAGCCTCCGGGTGAGCCGACTCCTGCACGCTAATTACCCCATAGAGTTCCTTCAATGCAATGTCCGTGTTGGCTTGTGGGGGGACGTAAACAACGGTCAGGATAACCGCTGAAAACTCCCGAGGTAGCCAAAATGGTCGGCACATTAACATCAGATACTCCAGGTCCGGGGAACAGAACGACTTAAGAGTATGCACACTACTTGGGTTACACCAAGACCTGTTGATCATAATACATACCCCCCCTCCGCGATCCTTACCGGAGAGAGTCTTTGTTCTGTCCGCGCGGTGTACGGAGAAGCCCGTGGGCTCAATGGCTGCGTCGGTAATCCCCTCCTTCATCCAGGTCTCCGTTAGGCAGATGATACAATTGTCCCTTGTTTCACGGTGAAATTGAATACGAGCCTGTAGCTCGCCCAGCTTATTGTCCAAAGACTGTACATTAGCCAGTAGAATGGAGGGTAATGGAGGACAATTGGCTCTGCGTCTCAGCCTGACCAACACGCCGGCTCGCTTCCCTCTCCTCCGGCGGCGTCGCTTGCGTGAGATCGCTCCCAAGATGGACGGGGTTAATCCAACAAAGACTCCTGAGTCCGAGTCGAAAGAGTTGAAAAACTCCGGTGTGCGGCGAGCGATTGCCGATCCAATTTCCAGAAGTGTGCATCTGTCGTAGGTGATAAGGCTGCTAACTTTTTGAATAAAAATAATTACTATAAAAAGAGTAAGAAACAAAAAACTGCGTGTTAGCTCGGGAGCTAGCGGCGAAGCAGCCATTCCTACGGCGCTCCGGAAGTCTTTCATATTGTTCCATGTCCAGGATGACAGTAGTTCTTCCTTTGTCAGCTGGTAGGATTGTGATGTTTGTGTTTCGTTTAAGTGTATCTATGGCCTCTGCTTCTTTTTTATTGATGTCGCCTCTATAAATAACATCAGCTGTTTAAGACACGTCACATACCATCCAGTGACCCCTCTGACGAAGACGGAAGTATTGCCGTTGAAACATGTCAGGTAGGAAAATATAACTTGTGTCTGATATAGAAGAAAACTATGATCTAAGTAAAACTATAGACACTATGAACTTAATTGAACTATAAAATTACATAAAACACAGAAGCTAAAAACCTTCTAGCAGGATAATATCACATTACATTTTACATTTTAGGCATTTAGCTGACGCTCCTATCCAGAGCGACTTACACAGTTTACATTTCTTTACATACAATCCATTTATACAGCTGGATATTATGTAAAGAAATGTAAACTGTGTAAGTCGCTCTGGATAAGAGCGTCTGCTAAATGCCTGTAATGTAATGCAATGTAATGTAATGTAATGGCCTTGTGTAAGTGTGCATTCTTTTCCCCTGCCTTTTCCAGGCAGCCTGCAAGTGTGAAGTGGTACGATCGTCGGGACTACTCAACTCTTCATTGAGTTCTGCGTAGAAGACAGCAAAAAGTTTCTTTTAAATGACAGAAAATCGAACTTTGACTTCAGGTGAGTGATGTGCATGTGCCAGTGTGTGCCACTTATTTATTTATTTAAAAATAAATTCAGGCATTTAGCAGACACACTTATCCACAGTGACTTTACATTTTTTTACATACAATCCATTTATACAGCTGGATGGATATTTTACTGAAGCAATTCAGGTTAAGTACCTTTAGCTCAAGGGTACAACGGCAGTGCCCCCCACCTGGGAATTGAACCAGCAACCTCTGAGTTACAAGTCCAGCTCCCTAACCATTACACTACACTGTCTCCTGAGTGCTCATAGGTGCTCCATACCGCAGGGTGTAAACTGTGAGCCTGTTTTGTTTCTGTCACTCTGAGCCTCTCATGTGTCGTTACTCTGCTGCTGGGTTTTTAATTGGTAGTGTGTTCTTAAAATGTTATTTATAGGGCGGCAGATAGCGTAGCTGTCTAACACACCCGTATTATGGCTGGTCCTGTATATGTGTGCGCTGCCTATCAGGGACGCGGTTCGGAACCTGCGTCTCTACCAGACCGACCCTGGTCATCAGCCCTGATCGGAGGTGGCATTTGACTGTCCGCCCCAGGGGAGGGGGAGGGTGAGCGGCTCGGGTCCGCCGGCTTGGGTCCGCCGTGAAGCACGTAAGGGAGTCTCCAGAACGTGGGCGGGGGCGAATTCCGTTTGTGGAGTTCGCTGCCCTCAGAGAATTAGCTTGCCTCGTAGAGACGAGCGGCGGACTCGTGTGGGAGAGGGCAAGTCAAAATGAATAGAGGGTGTAATTGGCTACTAAATTGGGAGGCAAAAAAAAAAAAATACCGACCTTCGTCTTGTCTTTCGTTAATCTTGGCATTTGGCCGTAGAGGGACACCTTTCGTGCTTCTCGAAATAAGCCTATTATGACCGCGTCCCTGATAGGCAGCATTATTTTCTCCCTCTGGGGCGGTCAGCCAATCAGTCTGAGCCGGACTGGCGCAGTGGTGCATTGTGGGGCATCGATTGGGTGTAAAAGTTCAGGCGGCTGTAATTCAATCATCAGATCGTCTCTTCTCTTGTCTCAGGTTTCAAGGCCAATCTGTTTCATATCAATCCCCCCTTGTATTGTGAGTTCACTGCCGTAGCCCTGTGACCAGCAGTGACAAAGGCGATGTACCGCCTCCTCCGAGCCGGCACTCGCCAAGTCATCGATGGTAACTCTGGTACACACAGAGCCACTCCTATACACAGCGACCTCGTATCGTCTTCCCTCCCCCCTCCCTGGGGCGGACAGCTAATTGTCGCCCCCTAGTGGCCCTCCCATCCAGACCTGACTGGTGCGGCCGGTGGAATTGAACCCTATTGAATTCTGTTATGATTTGAATGATAAACTTTCTGTACAGTTGTCTCGGTGGGAAGGACAGCACCAAGCATCTGAATGAAGTCAATCTTTTTAGAGCAATTGATCAAAAAGTAAGTTATTTTTTTCCTGGGGTAAAGGAGTTGCATGCATGTGTGCATCACGAGTGCAACACAGTTTTTTTGACGTATCTAAAGTAGCTATTTTCTCAGTACAGAGATTCTCTGTATTAAAATGAGGGCCTCCCGCATGGTCCAGTGGTTACAATGTCCGACGCTGGCCACGGCGACCGGGGTTCAATTCCCTGTCGCGCCAGAGTCGGCTCTGGCCGGGAATGCCACTAGGGGGTGGCAATTGGCTGTCTGCCCCAGGGAGGGGGGAGGGAAGCCGACAGGATGTTTGCTGCGCATTGAGCAACTTACAAGATGTGCATTAATACATGGTAAGAACAATCATTGTTGACGCAAGGGATCAGTGCAGTAATACAGCAATAGACATCATTGTTGGCAGCTGCGCACCATACCTGTAACACAGGGAAATGACTATATAGCTTGCTGCAGCTATCTAGTTAACTTTACTGACTGAGATGCAAGTTTGATTTGGTTGTTTTATGGACCGATCAGGACATGTTCAGAACAGATGTTCTTTTGAAGTTGTGGCGCGAAAAGCCTTTTGTTAGCCTGGCTGTTCAGAACTGCAGCATCACACCGAGTTAATTAGTGTCTGTGTGTCCCCCTGTGGATCTTCCTCTAGCATTCCAGCTTAATACAAACAGGACATATTTTTTAAATGTTAGGGCTTATAAAGACTGGATGTGTGTAGTGCCAAAATTACTGCATATGCATTCTACAATGGTTTTGTTACTTGCTGAGCTAGCTATAGTGTGGAGCTAGCATGCAAATTACTTTCCTAATACTATCTCATCTAACAGGGACAGGTCTGCTGCAGGATTTGAACCATAGCCCCTTCATACAACAAGAGAGACGATTAACCTGCTGAGGTAAAGACCGAGGAGGCTCCCAGCCAAGGTAACTATTTTTTTATAAAAAGTATTATTTTGTTTATTAAGTTATGTATTACAAAAATCAGGAATACATTTTAGCCACAGCATTGGTTAAAGATAAGAAAATAAAAAATCTTAATAATAATGTAAAAAATATGTAAATAACATAAAACACGGTGGTTTAGCCACAAGAAGCATTGGCCTTTTAAAGATACAGTCCAAAGAAAATAAAAGTCTAAATTGCCCGTAGGTATGAGTGTGTGAGTGAATGATGGAACAGGGTGTAATAATAATGACCAGGAATAAGCGGCTTAACAATGGATGGATGGATGGATGGATAACATAAAAGGAAAATAAAGATAAAAACGTAAAAGTATTATATTTCACATCATATGTTAGGAGCATCTTTCATAAACAATTTGTTGTAGTGATCTATCATTACAGGCATTTAATGGTTCTGTGTGGCTCAGTTGGTAGAGCACAGCGTTGGCAACGCTTAGGTTTTGGGTTCAATTCCCACTGGGATCACATATACTGAAAAATGTATACATTCACTACTGTAAGTCGCTTTGGATAAAAGCGTCTGCTAAATGGCATATATATATTTGGCAGATGCTCTTATCCAGAGCGACGTACAACAAAGTGTTAACCGTAGTCAAAAACAGTTTAGCTGAAAACCACCCTAGCGGGAAGTACAGTTCCAGGTGCTAGGAGCAACCACATAGATAAACTAGGACCCTGTAGGTAAATCTGTAACCACAATTCAAAGGCAGCAATAAAACAAACAGAGCGGACAATATCAGCGAAATAATGCCTAAACCTAATACAATACATAAACAAGTAGACATGAGTGCAATACTGAACAGCTACGTCCCTAAGTTTACAAAACCGGACTACAGGGAGAGGTGCACCCTGACGAGGTGAGTCTTCAGTCGTCGCTTGAAGGTGGCCTGGGTCTCAGCTGTTCTGACTTCCACGGGAAGGTCATTCCACCATCGTGGAGCCAGAACCGACAGGAGACGTGACCGGGAAGCACATGTGCCAGCCATCCTGAGGTAGCAGAACGGAGTGGTCTGGCAGGTGTGTAGGGTTTTAAGTTCTTGAGGAGGTATGTTGGGGCTGATCCCTTGACTGCCTGGTATGCTAGGACCAATGTTTTGAATTTGATGCGAGCTATAACAGGCAGCCAGTGGAGGGTAGTGAGCAGGGGGGTGACATGGGAGTGTCTAGGAAGGTTGTAGACCAGACGGGCTGCAGCGTTCTGGATGAGTTGCAGGGGTCTGATGGCAGATGCCGGAAGGCCAGCCAGAAATGAGTTGCAGTGGTCCAAGCGGGACAGCACCATTGCTTGGACCAGGAGCTGGGTAGAGTACGTGGTAAGGAAGGGACGGATTCTCCTGATGTTATACAGGACGAATCTGCACGCCCGGCTTACCGCTGCGATGTTCTTTGATAGAGACAGCCTGTTGTCCATCACCACACCGAGATTCTTCACGCAGGGTGATGATGTCACCAGGGTGTCACCTAGAGAAATGGAGAAATCAAGGTGGGGAGAGTTTAGGGCAGGAATGAAGATTAGCTCTGTTTTACCTGGGTTGAGCTTTAGGTGGTGACTGTCCATCCAGCTCTGAATGTCCCTCAGGCAAGCAGAGATGCGGGTAGAGACCTGAGTGTCTGATGGGGAGAAGGAGAGAAACAGTTGAGTGTCATCAGCATAAAAATGAGCCCTGTGCAGCCACAATGCGAGTGATGGGGTCCCGCTTGAGAGCAGCATTGATGCACAGTTGCAATGTATGCCCAGAACACCTGACTCCTTTAACTTGTCCCCATTTCTCCGCTGTCGCCAGTATATCTGCACACAGAACCATGTTCGCAGCATTGTCGTGGACAACAGCGACCCTTTTTGATGCTGGTATTCTGTATGCATCGGCAACTTCTCCAAGTCTCTGAGCAATGTTGGCTGCAGTATGATTTTCCTCCATTTCTTTAGTCTCAATAACAAGACACTGCAATCCCCAGGCGTCGGTGATCAAGTGTGCAGTGACGGTTATGTAAGACTCCATTCTCACTGAGGTCCACATATCTGTGGTAAAACTGACTGCCTGGCTGTTTCGGATGGACTCTAAAACCATTTCTTTGGCATTGGCATTGTCATATTTTGCGGTCGGAAAATTCATAACAGTCTCTTTTTGGAACGGTGTTTCCAGGGACCATGGTATTAACCACCATCTTAAAGACCACACCCTCTACCAGGTTGACGGGCCTCATGTCGAGGGCAATGCAGTCCACAATAGCATCGGTTATCTCCTTTTCTTTTTTCTGACATAGCTGCGGGCTTCCAGTTCAATCTGGTTTGCGCTAAACCTGAAGTTGCAGCGGGACTGCTCGCGATGTTCTGGGGATGCACCTGTAAAATAGTTTCAAATTAAGTATAAATAACTTGGTACACATTACTAATAGTTTTCATATAATCTGAAATGTTAACTTATAAAGCACATAAAACACGTTTATGCACGGAAAGAATATAAAGTAGGCTAATTTACCATTTTCAAGTGGTAGGTCATGCTCGTTGTTGGACTGTGGTGAGCGAACCGTTGCTTGCAAAGTTTACATTCCTTTTTTTTGGGATCGTCCGCGACTAAAAGGAAATGCTGCCATATTCCAGATTTTTTCTTTGACATTGTTCTTAGGTTATATCGAGATGAGTAATGCTTATATCACTAATCTGTAGGCAAATATTAGGCTACAATTAAAATGCACATTTGCGTGCCTAAAACAATATAGGCTAGAAGGATACAATATAGGCTACATGAAAGGGGGTGTTACTTATGTTAGTTATAAATATATAAACCATACAATTGGCAAAACACTTTTATTATAAAATGTTACTTTTATTAGTTTTTTTATTAGTTATTCACAACATTATTACCTTAACTGCCTAATATAATTTAGAGAGAATATGTATAGGCCTAGCTGTGTTAAGAGTGAAGGGCTGTCACTTCCATACCCGCATCATCCAGAATGGATTATTCTACTGATGAGCACGCCGAACTGTGGCGCGAATCTAGGTGTCTGCGTGGAGAATTATTATATATACAGACCTACCAACCTGTACGCAATTCTTGGTCAAAATATGCATGTACGCAAATGTCCGCTGAAACTACGCAAAACTACGTTCTCTTCGTTCTAAAGCATTAGCGCAGCACCCCCGGTCCGCGAAATAAATTATCGGGTCTCAGCTTTTTTTCGCGTGTTTTCTCAGCACGCTGTTCGAACGAACCCCAATGTTTAAACGCACCCCAATGTTCAAACGAAACCTACGCCGCTGGTTGTACTCAAAAAAATTTCCCAAGGTTGGCAGGTCTGTATATATTTTTTCACGCGTTTGCTCAACCAAAACAAATCTCGGTCGACCAACAGCCCATCGACCAAACAATCGACTAATTGACTAAACGGCGTCAGCCCTAGTTGTAATAACCCATTTGGAATTGTCTTGAGAACAGCATTACATTCTCTAAGCTAAGCTAAGGGATGGGAATGTTGTGCAAGTACATGAATAGACCTGTAGAATCCTGTAGATTCCACCCGAACACACCAATGGCGGACGTGTCCGAGTGTGGAGGTATAGCGTGTCGATTTACCTTCGTGTTACCGGAACGGGATTAAATGGATGTTTAATTAACTCCAACTCTATCTGACTCCATGTATTGTTAGCTTTTCTCTCTGTTAACTCTTACTTCTAGAATCGTATAAGCAAACGTGAGACTGTAGTCTCTCGTCTCGCGTAGTTTTGCGCTATACTGGTTGCTATCTTCTATACGAGATGCACGTGCCTCTGGCCTGTGTAAAACCTAGCAAGTATACAGTTGCGTATCTTGCAATGGGCACTAATGTATATGCGAGTGACTACGGAGTTGCAACGTTCTATGTGCGTGTGTTAACTTAATCTTAAAACCACAACGTGTAACTGCAGTCTAGATTAATGAGAGATACTTTGGTATGAAAATGTTTATTAACCGGACTTGCATAAAAACATCAAACAGAATTTGTAATGTAAGAATACAAAAACGGCTACACGCAAAGCTGCGCGGGAGTTCGTAGTTACGAATCACCGCGATGTATGCCACTTTTCCCAATAAATACCCACACAACAAAAGAAGCCATCAAACACCAAATAAGGACACAATCACTGAAAAACGGAACCACCCCCTGCGCCGCTGTCTGTATGCGCATCACACCGCCAGGCCGCTTGACCAAAGATCATTTGCATTTGCACCGTTCACTTTTGAACGGTGTTCTGAGATCCTCAGTAAGCGCCACCTGCACCACATCATCAATGACACCAACCCACCGCTCATTACATAAGCTCTCCAACAACACCAAACATGCTTATACTGTACATGTGAATTATGAAGTTTACAGTATAACACATTAAACTCAGTGATGTGGTCAAGTCTTGAGAACAGTCCCCACTGTGTCCTGTTTGCTGACAGGATTAGTGTGGGGCCTGAGACGTCTGGGGCAAAACCATTGTTCTCACCAGTTGGCTCCCTGCTGGCAATACACACATAGTTCACACTCTTTGGGGTTACTTCAGGGCATAGTTCTTTGACCTGCCCTACAGACCCATCAAATATTTGAGATTAATGGTTAATGTTTCTTTGGTACCATTTAGGGAGAAATAATAATTTTTTTGTCACTATTAGATTAGATTAGATTCAACTTTATTGTCATTGCAAAAAGTACAAGTACTGAGGCAATGAAATGCAGTTAGCATCTTCCCAGCATTATATCAGTGTTATTCCAGAGGTACATGTATGTTTTATGGGGGAAATGTCGTGGTTGTAACATATTTTCCAGGATAACAAGGTTTGTGGAATTTTGATAATTTAAAGGGCAGCTTTTCAGGGACGTAATTATAATATAATAATATAATATATATGCCATTTATCAGATGCTTTTATCCAAAGTGACTTTGGTCGCAGAAGTGAATGCATACTTTTTTCAGTATATGTGGTCCCAGTGGGAATTGAACCCACAATCTAATCATTGCCAATGCCATGCTCTGCCTACTGAGCCACACAGAACCACGTAACTGCAACGTAATAGAAAATTCAGACCACCAAATTAGTTAAAAATGTGAAATTCCAGATAGACTTTGGATTAGTTAGGAAGTTAACTTTGTAGGTGTTTATGAAATCTATTAAGTCCAGAACTTCAAGACCTCCCTCTGTTTTTTTTTGTTTGAAAGGACAGATTTCTTCCATTTCTGAGCTTTGTTTTTTAAAGTAGAATCAAAGAATATCTTGTTAACCTCCTTACAAGTTGCATCACTCACAAATAAAGATAGACACACAAAATGTGATAACCCTTCCGCTTTGCATAGCAGAACTCTGCCAAATAGAGAGATCCCTTTGCAACCAGTTGTTAACCCCCTGAGGTCGACTGGATCGTCGACGATCCAAGCAGCAATAAAAGTATATTACTATTTCTAATGTCGCAAGATTTTATCATACACACGCGACAAAAACATTGACAGAAACCTTAGAATCGCGACTTTCCGATTTGAGCACTGGCAAATCAAATGGGATTTTTTAAATTAGCTTAATTAGACCAAAAGTAAACCTTGCTTTTTACTCAGTTTTTTACCTTTTAGTAACGTCCCCCTTCTATTGACATGGTAAAATAGGTGCTAGTTGCGGGGAGGGGCGTCGGGCCATGTGTGAAAACGCCGGCATAAACAACACAAACTGAAGAGGACAGTCTATGCTGATATTTATTTTATTTCGCTTGTTTTCAAATACTCGTGAAAATATATATAAATTCCGCGTCTTGTGACTACATATTCATGTCGCATTGTAACAAATTGCAATAGGCACAGAAAATACTTTTCAAACAGCGTAAAATGTTATAAAATATATCGTATGTCTGTGTTTACGCTTGCAATCTGCCAGCAACAGTATATTCACGAGTATATTTTCAAATACTCGTGAAAATATATGAATTCCGCGTCTTGTGACTACATATTCCGCATGTCGCAATGTAACAAATTGCAATAGGCACACAAAATACTTTTCAAACAGCGTAAAATGTTATAAAATATATCGTATGTCTGTGTTTACGCTTGCAATCTGCCAGCAACAGTCTATTGTATTTATTTTATTTCGCTTGTTTTTTTAATTTTTTTACATCTTGTCTGTGTTTACGCTTGCAATCTGCCAGCAACAGTCTATGCTGATATTAATTTTATTTCGCTTGTTTTCAAATACTCGTGAAAATATAGCCTATGAATATCGCGTCTTGTGACGCCAAACATATTTCGCGTGTTGCAACGTAACAAAAAGCCAAAATGGCTGCTCCCACCAGAAGCGCTTGTCGTGAAAGGAGAAATGGTAACTCAAATATTGCTTAGCCATTTAAAATCTAAATTGTGAGTTGTTGTTTTAACTCAAAAGTTTCAAAAATGAAATCACAAAAAAGTTTAATTGGAAGACCCTTTTTTTTCCTTGGGTCTCAGGATGGCCTTTGAGAGAGAGAGATGGCCCATCTGACAGATCTTAGAGGTGTGGACAATGAATAATGAATATTCAGGTATTTAGCATTTAGCCCTCCCACAGCCTGAAATAAATGTGACCAGTTCTGATAAAAACAGGTTTTTAGCTATTTAGATCTCAGATGTGCTAAACTATTTTCACCCTTACATAACCAAGACCTTGGTGAACAAACGCACATTGGCAAAACAATTCGTCACTATAGTTTAGTGTGTGCTTTCACATCTTTTGTGACAGCAGAAAAATTTACTATTTTTAACTTGTGTGTTTGTAGATCTATTTACAAGCTGCATATGATACTGACCAAACTATTGATGGCATACAAATGTAGCTGTGATTGTCCTTCAAATAAAAATATTAAACACTTTGGAGTAAGTGTGTGTTAAATTGATGAAATTGAGATAAATATCAGACCATGCCAAAATAAAAAAACATCTAAAAGCTTAGCACGGACCTCAGGGGGTTAAACCAATATTTGGCTTTTTTCAATCTTGGAGAGAAATTAATGTGCTGTCATTGCAATCATGAAGTGATAATATTTTACATTTTGAGATATTAACGGACAAACCTGACGCTTCAGAGAATCGTTTGACTATGTTTATAGCATGCATGTTCTTGTATAATGTCCCAGAAATGTAAATAAAATTCCACAGGTAAACAGTCTATTCCAGGCCATTTTCCTTTTTTGCATAGAATAAAGTCCCTCTTTAATCTCATTTAATGACCGGTCAGAATCACATATGGATTTAAATTCTTTGTGTCTTTGAGTTTACGTAAGAACATAAGAATACATAATGACGAGAACGGGCCATTTGGCCCATTAGGCTCATCATGTCCTAATTTAAAGAGTATCTAGTACTGCATCTAGCCTGGACTTGAATAGCCCAAGCCTCTACTACCCGACCTAGCAAGCTGTTCCAGGCATTGACAACTCTCCAGTTTGTTCCATGAATATTAATATTTTTCTAAATTGAATTTAGAACAATATATATAATTCTTATAATGAAAACACAGACAGCAATTGCTTTTGGGTCTTTACTTAAGGTGCCATTAATGTTCAGACCTGATAAAGAATTAATTGTATGGTTTCTTCTCTCAAGAGCAAAAGAAAACAACAATTATTATTATTATTATTTTTTGTCTCCTTCTAGCCACTTGGCTCTAGAGCGAACAAAGGGCACCTCTAGCTAGATCTAGATGCATTTGGTCTAGCTCTATTTGAATTTTTTTTCATGTCTAATTTTCCATCCAATGACAATTTTTCATTTTTCATTAGATTGTCAAGTTTATTTGTTAGCCTCTTCTAAGGTCTGTCGGTCACCTTTTCTTTCTGCTGGTTGACAACGATGACGAGTTTTTGCACAGTACTTGATGGCGTTTCCAGGGCGCTCAAAGTATTTTTGGAAATGTTTTCTTTGGAAGAGGTTTTCTGAAATGTCTCATCGTGTTTCATAGATGCGGCATTAAAGGCTGTGAGGATATTCGCTCCAGTGTTTGAATGTTGTCTGTGCTTTTTAGCAGGAGGGAATTTGTCTAAAAAATATTGTTTAAACTACACAACCTCTGATTTTCCTGACAGAGCATTTAAAAACACTCCTCAAGTGCAGCCATCTTGGCTTCCCTCAAAGGAACTAATCCTACTCTTATTGCTTCTCAAAGGGTGATGTCACATGCTGTAGAGGACGTTCACATGCTAACTGACATCTCTCAACTCCGTTACATTTAGCAAGTGGTTTTGCAAATCGCTTAACTAATTGTTTTACAAATAGTTTAATTAATCGTGTAGCAAATGGCTTTGCTAGTGTTTTTTTAAACGCTTAGCTAAATGATTTTTCTGACGGTTTTGTGACTGATGATGTGTTTGATCATGTAGGGTTACCAAGTGCATTGTAACTTGGTGGCTACTGCAATTCTAAATTCCTCCAAAAAGTCAGACCTTGGTTGAAGTTCATCCGGTAGTCACTTTTATGTGTTAATTCCTTTGTTTCCTATCTCGAAAATCCACGAATACAATGTAATATAGAATTAAAACATTTAAAAATGTTTTATGTACATTTGCACAATGAGCTATGCATGTACTGTCTGCATGCATGGACATGTTTTTCTTGAATCTATGATTTTCTGTCATGTGGTTTCTGCACATTTTGCCATTCAAATACCCTATGAGGCTATTAATTTACAGTGTGGAGCAGTTATTAATTGTTCTGTTTTGTTATATGTAATTTTATACTTAAACTAGTGTTACCACATTTTGTCTCCAGGTGCTGCATATGTCAGTTTGCATCAACTCTAGACTCAAACGCTGGGTCCACACAGACAGGTCAGTGATGATGAATGATGATTTTTGCTGTGTATCACTGTCGGTAACTAGTGTGTCAGCGTCAGTACATTTATTAGACAATAGATGGCAGTCTGAGCCCCTCAATAATCACTTCCTTAGTGCATGCTAGTTACAATTGAACTGAAAATATAACGGTAAAAAAGGCAAAGGCATTTAAAGGCAAAACTGATGGGCCATTCAAATACTATACACCCATGCAAATATTTTTAATTAAAACAATTATTTTGTTGTATAATTATTATACAGTTATAAAACGTTGATTTTGAGGCAAAAGAAACGACTGTATAGAGTATATAAAAAGGATAACTCCGAGAGAAACAAGTTAGATTATTGTAATATGCGGGCTAAGGCTAAAAAGGAAATAAGATCAGCTAAAAGGCGGTTTGAAATTAAAATTTCCCAAGATGCAAAAAGTAACCCTAAGAAGTTTTTTCAATATTGTAGTAGAAAAAGGAAAGTTAAGGATGAGGTTGAGTGCATTAAGAATAAGGAAGGAACTTTGGTTTATAATAATAAGGACATTGCAAACACACTAAACAGTTACTTTGTGGAGAGCTTTACTAGAGAAGAGGTTATAAATATGCCTAAATGTATAGACAAGGTACGGAATGTTTTGGAGGACTTTGAGATAAGGGATGTAGAGGTACTACAAAAACTACAAAAACGTAAGACAAACTAGAAAAAATTCCGCAGAAATTTTGAGGGTGCCTTCTCCCCACACACAAGCAATAATGCACACACACACCCACACACACACACACAGATGTGTAGGAGCGGAGCAGGGCTCGAGACTAACACCGTCCCGTTGTCCCGGGGACGATAAAATATGTATTCGCGACGAACAGAAATCCTCCCCGGGACGCAGTCGGGACGAAGAGGATTTTTTTCCACTTGTAAAATGTCAACTGAGCTGACTTTCAGTGCGCATATCACTGTCACTGGCAAACGGTGCGCATCTTCTGAGTGCTCGCCTACTTGACAGCGGCATGAGACCACTGCACGAGACCCGAAAATATCAGAATGTTTAATAAAAGTTCCCGCGGTACTGGCCATTCTCTCAGTCAAGGGAGCACTCGCAAAACATGTTGCGCTATTTGAAGAGGATAAACACAGCAGAAGAAGATGGAGAACAGACACAGACTGACCAACAGGGAACTGCATCCAACCCAAGTACAACCCCCGAGTCTAAGGTAAGGACACATTTAAATCACAGAGGTGTAATGTTAGTCTATTGGAACTGTATACAGTAGTCAGCTGCTAGCTAGATAGCGTGCTGCTTGCTAGCTAACGTTAGCCCTGTGTGTGTGTGGCGTGTGTGAAAAACGGTGTTAGCGCTAACTCCGTGCTGAGTGCGACACCCAGAACAATTAGCAAGGCAACCAGCGAAGTGTAAGCTACATTTAGGCTATTTCAGTATATTATTTTTGTGAATTACACGAATTGGTTGATTCCGTGATGTTTTGGTTCATATTAGTTCAATTTTAGATTCACGCCATGGCCGGCAAATGCTTCACCACTGCTGTAGGCTGCACGGCAGTCACCAGAGCATTCAAAACAGCATGCACTGCATCAGTTCGCCAGTTGTCTCAATTCAAGCAAAAGACTATACATTGTGTATACCATTTTGCAACAAAGTAGCTACTACCATTGCAGGAGGAGTTGATTGGCCTAACGTTACATTTATCTAAACAAAAGCGGAGAAATCTGTCAGGTTACTGACGCTACACTTCACTGCGCCACACGGTTGCTAGGGCCGCATTGACTGGCGGCAATCTGCCAGCCCGTTCATTTGTTCAGTCCACCACAGAGGTATTTTACAAGCGTCTTTGAACACACACAATAAACAATGATAATGCGAACCCGCGTTTCTGAGAAATTAAAGGTTTTTGTCTGACACAACGTTAGTATGAGTTACAACGTGGCATAACGTTACACAGCGGTAATAGCTAACAGTTGAGCAGTTGATTTGATTGTGGGTGTTGAACATTTTCAGTTTGTAATAAATATGGTTGAATGAACACACTCGTATTCCTTACAGTATCCATGAAATTCGACACTTTGACTCCCTTAGATATGTCAGATGATTTCTGTACTTTTCACTACATGTTTTATTAATTCATAAACTATCCTATCAGTCCTTAAAATAATAGAGTTGCAAATATCCATAATAATCTACAAGACATCATTAACACTAACTATATATATATATATATATATAAATAATCATAATGATTCTTGTGAAATCTTTCCACCTGGGAGCCTTTTGACTAAACCAATTTATTTTCTCTTTCTCTACAGAAACAAAGCTCTGGCCAAAAGGAAAATAAAATTTCTTCTATAATGGAATGTTGTTACCTGTTGATCTAATGTGCCTATTGTTAAAATAAGTAATTATTTCAAATAAAAATACAATTATTTATTTCCTAATCATTTGAATGGTGTTTTATATGGCAATAACAACTATAGATGACAAAACTAAAATAAAGAAACAACATTCTCGATTTTTGGGACAGTTTACATTCACTTTGGGACGGTTACAATTGTATTTCGGGACGGTTCCGGGACGGTGGTGAAAAAAGTAAGTCTGGAGGCCTGGAGCGGAGTAGAGAGATGCGTGTGTGTGAGAGAGAGAGTGTGTGAGTGTGCATGCGTGTTAGAGAGTACGTGTGCGTGTTGTGAGTGTGTGTGAGTTTATTATTATTATTATTATTATTATCACTGAAACAGACAGCCGTCCATCTTCTTGGTATTAGTCACACTTATACCAATCCATCGCAGTGTTTTGTACTGGAATAGATCAAATAAGCAGAACTGCCAACAAAAAATGGATCAGTAACACTAACACATATGGTCAAAATAAAACAAGTTTTATTTCCAGTGTTCCACATGTGCATAGTGCTGGGTTTATCTGGACATACATTGCAAGAGCAAAAGATCTGGACCTTGATACTCGTGTGTGTGCACGCGTGTGAGAGAGTGTGTGTGAGTGTGTGCGTGCGTGTGTTTGTGTGTGTGGTGTGGTTTGTTTGTTTTAAAAACTTGTTTTTAAAACAAGTTGGAAAAATGATTTTAATGCAGTGGCAAATCTAGCCGTTGAATCGGTGTAAGACTTCGCTAGGTATTCGCTTTGATACCCCGCCTCAATAACCAGCCCATCTTTCCCGTTCAAATCAGTCGAGAAAGTTGTGTAAATGAAGTCTGAAACATGCTAAGATGCTACCCATTGAAAACAATGCTCGCGCTAGCATTGCTGTGACCTTTTTTAACATAGCGGTAAATGTAGTGGTTTAAGCAGTGTAAAAACTTCGCTATGTATTCGCTGTGATACCCGCCTCAATAACTAGGCCTTTTCCCCCGTTCAAATCGGTCCAGAAAGTTGTGTAAAACAAGTCGGAATCATAGAAACTGGCTATCCATTATTTTCCATGGTCACGATACCATTGCTGTGACATTTTGTAACGTAGCGATAAATCTAGCGGTTAAACCAACGTCTAACTTCGCTATGTATTCGCTGTGATACCCGCCTCAATAACTAGGCCTTTTCCCTTTTGTAACGTAGCGATAAATCTAGCGGTTAAACCAACGTCTAACTTCGCTATGTATTCGCTGTGATACCCGCCTCAATAACTAGGCATTTTTCCCCGTTCAAATCGGTCCAGAAAGTTGTGTAAAACATGTCGGAACGAAGTGCTTTGCCTTTTTTAGGTAATCTTAAGCCGTTGCTTAGCAACGGGTTCGTATGCAAGTGTGAAGTCTCTTTCAAAACATAAACGGCTCTGATTTCCAAAGTACAACATCTATAAACATTCTGTAAAAAAGGCGTCTTAAAAGAGGTAGTCCTCTCCCGTTTAGAGTTTGAATGGTGTCGATATGATTTAAAATGAAGGTGTATGGACATCGAAATCGCCTGGTAAACTTTTTTTAAAAAGTTTTTTTGCGATTAGACACTTTCAAAACATAAACGGCTCTGGTTTCAAAACTACAGCATTTATAAACATTCTGTAAAAAAGGCGTTTTAATAGAGGTAGTCCTCTCCCGTTTAAAGTTTGAATGGTGTCGATATGATTTAAAAAACGAAGGAGCTGTGATCAAATATAAATCGGCCAGTTTATTTTGAAGCCGTTTTCAAAACATAAACGGCTCCTATTTCAAAACTACAGCATTTATAAACATTCTGTAAAAAAGGCGTCTTAATAGAGGTAGTCCTCTCCCGTTTAAAGTTTGAATGGTGTCGATATGATTTAAAACGAAGGAGCTGTGATCAAATATAAATCGGCCAGTTTTATTTTTGAAGCCGTTTTCAAAACATAAACGGCTCCTATTTCAAAACTACAGCATTTATAAACATTCTGTAAAAAAGGCGTCTTAATAGAGGTAGTCCTCTCCCGTTTAAAGTTTGAATGGTGTCGATATGATGTAAAATGAAGGAGCTGTGATCAAATATAAATCGGCCAGTCTTATTTTTGTAATATATTTTTTTGACCTAACATGGGATTGAATGGGAGTTTGACACAGCGTCCTCTGTCCTTCTGGGCGATTTTCAGAAACCGTGCGTCCTATTTCAATGGAAGTAACATTGGACGAGAGAGGACAAAAATGCCTACGTTTTGGTGTATAAATTGTGCATGTAGAGTGTAAGGTGTGGGAGTTAGACGATAATGTTTGGGAGATTTTTGATACAATCTGCTACCTGGTCAATCTAGAGGCCATTGTGACGTCACCCACTCTAGCTGTGTCCATTGACTTCAATGTAAAGTGGAATTTGACATTTTTTTATACATAAATCTTCCAAACATTATCATGCCACTCCCACACCCTTCCTTTGTAAAGGCCCATTTATGCACCAAAATGTAGGCATTTTTGTCCTCTCTCATCCAATGTAAATTCCATTGAAATAGGCCTCACGGTTTTTGAATAAAGGGCCCAAAAGGCCAGAGAGTACAAAGACAGTATTTCTCATTTGGCCCTTTTCCCCAATTTCCCATGCATTGTCAATGGGCCCAAAGAAGGGACGTTTCCGCACGAAGTGCGATCGCTGCGATCGCTGAGAAAAGTAATGGCACACGATTCCCGCCCGAGCCGCACGTTTTGATGTATTTCGTGCGTCTGTGCTTGCAACGGTGCGAGACTAGTAGCGAACCGAAGTTTTGTACGGAAGAATAAATAAATAAAGTTTAATAAGTATGGCGGCGGAGAACAATAGAGTGCCTTTTGCTATGCAAAAGGCCACACTCCAGTGCTCTGCACTGGAGTGTGGCCTCTTTGCATTGCAAACGGCACCCTAATAAGGCAGCAGGCCTGGATGGCATATATCCCAGAGTACTCAAAGAACTTGGGGAAATTATATATAAACCATTGACAGATATTTTCAGTCAATCCATAATCACTGGAGAAATACCAGATGACTGGAAACAGGGTAGTATAATTCCAATATATAAGAAGGGGGACCGTACTGACCCAGGGAACTATAGGCCTGTCAGTTTAACTTGCATCGCATGTAAAATGCTGGAATGTATTATTAGGGATAAGTTGGAATCATTCTTGAAAAATAATAGTATTTTAAGGAGAGCCAGCATGGATTTCTCAAAGGGAGGTCATGCCTAACAAACCTCCTGGACTTTTCGAAGAGGCTACAAAGTGTGTTGACCTGAACCAGGCTTATGATGTTATATATTTGGACTTTCAGAAAGCATTTGACAAGGTACCACATGAAAGGCTCATTGCTAAAATGAAATCAGTAGGAATTGTAGGAGTAGTTTCACAGTGGGTTAAAAATTGGCTGCAAGGGCGAATACAAAGAGTAACAGTAGGTGGGGGCGAATCTGACCTCGGTGCTGTGGGCAGTGGTGTCCCGCAGGGATTGGTGCTGGGACCTCTGCTCTTCCTTATTTACATAAATGATCTGGATATGGACATTAGTAGCAAAATAGTTAAATTTGCAGATGATACTAAACTTGGGGGTTTGGCAAACAGTTTGGAATCGACTAAAGTAATCCAAGATGATTTAAACAAAATCCAAAAATGGGCAGATGACGTTCAATATTACTAAATGTAAAGTTATGCATGTGGGAAATAAAAACATTAGACAGGAGTATTTTATGGGAGGAGAAAAGTTAGTAGGTGTTCAATTTGAAAAGGACTTAGGAATTGTAGTTGATCAAAGCCTATCTGAGGTGAGGTGCTAGGTCTTAAAAGTGAGATTAGCTCTCTATTGTGTTAAAAATATTTTGAGTGTCCTGCAAAGTAATCAGTCCTATCTATTTACACGGAAATTAATCAAGCTGGAACCAAAAAAATGCAAATTCGCTGCCCCCGGGAGAAATTATTGGCGAACGAAGCTACGTATCGTTCGAGTTGGTTGAACGTAGACAAGAGCTAGCTAGCCAACTACTCGTGTTTTGTTTTGAGTTCCTCGCTATGTAATTTGATGGGCAAGTGTAGGTTTAATGAGCTATGGGTAGAGAAAAGCGCGTTTAGGTCCTGGTTAAAAGCAGTGGATGGGAATCCGACGAAGCCCGTTGCACTTTATGCAAAACAAATATTAAACTCGGAACGTTAGGGGTAAAGTCTCTGGAATCGCGAAGTCTTGAAACATGAGACCCAAATAAGAGGTCTGCAACAAACCAGACAACTCTCCTCCATGCTTCCTCCTTCGGGGACGCAGTGCCTGCAGCTCCGCCTCCGGCCTCCCAGCTCCCGCTACCGCGGCCCAGTCTCCCGGTACCTCTAATCGGCCTCCCGCTACTCAAGGAAGAATCGACCTTGCGCTGGGATCCACGCCAACACTGGTGGCAGAAGTGATGTGGACGCTGGAAACCGTAGTTAAACACCAGTCCTATAACAGCAACGAAGGCATTGGCAAGCTTTGCCCGCATGTTCCCCGATTCTGATATCGCGAAAACATTTGCGTGTGGTGGTGATAAGACGGCTTATATCACAAAGTTCGGTTTGGCGGAATACATAAAGAGGATCTCGTCGCGAAAGTCAACAACGGACCATTCGTTGTTATGTTTGATGAAAGTTTGAACAAGGCGACCAAGACCAAGCAGCTGGACATACATGTTCGTTTCTGGGATGAGGGGAAAGTCCAGTCTAGGTACCTGGGGTCCCAGTTCATGGGACATGCAACAGCGCAGGACTTGCTGGCGAATGTCAAAGTAAGTAACGCAAATCAATTATTGATCTGTTACATTTGGTAGCTATTTTTCTATAATGCCATTAGCTGTAGTGTGTCACAGCTAACTTTACATCAGTGGGCCTATTGTAGGCTAACGTTAACTTAGCCTACTTGTCTCATCTGTGAACATACAAGCTATTCAAGGCCAGGCTAGATGTAGTACTAGATGTTCTTTAGATTAGGACATGATGAGCCAAGATGGGCCGAACGGCCCGTTCTCATCATTATGTATTCTTATGTTCTTATGTTCTAAGCTACAGTACAATTTTCAGCTTCATAGGAATGAGTGTTTAAGTACATTTGAAATGATTGTTGTTAGCCAATATTGAAATTATCACAGCCATATTGGCTACAGTGACCTTTTTATGTCAACCAGTGTAGTTTCAGTGAATCTAGAATGACCAATACATGTCTAATTGTTGATGTACTGATTTATGTAATTTTTTTCTTTATATGTTTTGTGATAGGTGATGTTATACATGATTGATTGATTGATACTGGAGCAGTTCGGTGCTCTCCTGTCCCTTGAGGGGAGAAGTGAGGAGTTCCACTCTTTCCAACCCATGCGAAAGAGAGTGGATGTCTTCTTGCGTGATGTCCTCAGCGAGCCCTACCCTGACCTCTGGGCTTTTTGCCAGAAGCTGCTCATCTTGTCCCAGGCAGATGGCGAGCTCATCTCCAAGTCAAACATCCTGCGAAAGGGCAGCAAGAAGAAGTTGGCGAGCTTGAGATAATTGAGAAGGAGATAGAGGCAAAGGAACAGAGCTCAGAAAGATTGAGTGACATTTTTTGTTGTTGGGGACTGGTTCAGTTTTCACAAAGTTTTCACAGAAATGCCCCCAAGTAGTTCCTCCCCAGCTCTATTACATAGTAACAAGTGTCGTGTCTCTTTGTATACATACTGTAACATTAAGCTGTTATAAGCTTTTGTGCACTTTGTTCTCTTCACTTTGAAGTGACTTTCTACAGTTAATAAAAATATAAAAATAAATGTACTTTTGAGACCTATTTATTTTATATTAATTATCCTTCAGACTTTTTTGTCTGTATGGCAGTGAAATCCCTAATTTCATCACCCCGAGGATGACAAAAAGCTGTCATATGATGTCGCGAATAGGTCTAAAATTCTATTCAAAGAGGTCTAAAAAAGTCTTAAATTTGACTTGTTGAAACTTGTAGGAACCCTGTGTGTGAGCAGGTATACTTGGCTCTTTAAATATAATGTATGGTTGTGTGAGCAGGTATACTTGGCTCTTTAAATATAATGTATGGTTGTGTGAGCAGGTATACTTGGCTCTTTAAATATAATGTATGGTTGTGTGAACAGGTATACTTTGCTTAGCCAGTGCTTAACCACAAAGAACTAGGAGAGCAACCATATATAAAAGTGTTCATTTGATACAGGTTTCGATAGGAAATCAATTTTTGCAACAATGATCTCAAATCAAACAAAAAATCTGAGTACTTATCATTTGTGACATGAATTTGGCAGCAAAAATTGTAAATATCCAGAAAGATTTGCCACTGGGGCACTGACTATCTTGTTACCTTCTCTTAGGTGTCTGTGATGGCTGAGCTGATCTTGGAGATTCTGTGATTCTTCTAAGGTCAGTCGGTCACCTTTTCTTTCTGCTGGTTGACAACGATGACGAGTTTTTGCACAGTACTTGATGGCGTTTCCAGGGCGCTCAAAGTATTTTTGGCAATGTTTTCCGGTAGTCACTTTTATGTGTTAATTCCTGTTTCCTATCTCGACAATCCACTGAATACAATGTAATATAGAATTAAAACATTTAAAAATGTTTTATGTACATTTGCACAATGAGCTATGGATGTACTGTCTGCATACATGGACATGTTTTTCTTTAATCTATGATTTTCTGTCATGTGGTTTCTGCACATTTTGCCATTCAAATACCCTATGAGGCTATTAATTTACTGTGTGGAGCAGTTATTAATTGTTCTGTTTTGTCATTTGTAATTTTATACTTAAACTAGTGTTACCACATTTTGTCTCCAGGTGCTGCATATGTCAGTTTGCATCAACTCTAGACTCAAACGCTGGGTCCACACAGACAGGTCAGTGATGATGAAAGATGATTTTTGCTGTGTATCACTGTCGGTAACTAGTGTGTCAGCGTCAGTACATTTATTAGACAATAGATGGCAGTCTGAGCCCCTCAATAATCACTTCCTTAGTGCATGCTAGTTACAATTGAACTGAAAATATAACGGTTAATTACCGACTTAAATAAATGAATAAAATATATATTTTTAAGGCAAAACTGATGGGGCATTCAAATACTATACATCCATGCAAATATTTTGAATTCAAACAATTGAATTTTGACCTATCCCTAGACTAGTATCTGCTCCCGGGCCCAATGTGTTCTTCTACCACTGCTATGGGGGTCTACTGGTGATTCATGTGTTCAGGGCATATTAAAGAGCATGTTCATATTGTTCATATTGTTGTGTGAGCAGGTATATTTGTCTCTTTTAATATAATGTATTGTTGTGTGAGCAGGTGTACTTGGCTCTTTAAATATAATGTATTGTTGTGTGAGCAGGTGTACTTGGCTCTTTAAATATAATGTCTTGTTGTGTGAGCAGGTATATTTGTCTCTTTAAATATAATATATTGTTGTGTGAGCAGGTATACTTTGCTCTTTAAATATAATGTATTGTTGTGTGAGCAGGTATACTTGGCTCTTTAAATATAATGTATTGTTGTGTGAGCAGGTATACTTGGCTCTTTAAATATAATGTATTGTTGTGTGAGCAGGTATACTTGGCTCTTTAAATATAATGTATTGTTGTGTGTGCAGGTATACTTTGCTTAGCCAATGTTTAACCACAAAGAACAAGGAGAGCAACCATATATAAAAGTGTTTGTTTGATACAGCTTTCCATAGGAAATCTATATTATTTGCTACAATGATCTCAAATCAAACAGAAAATCTATGAGTACTTATAATTTGTGACATGAATTTGGCAGCAAAAATGGTAAATATCCAGAAAGATTTGCTACTGGGGCACTGACTATCTTGTTACCTGCTCTTAGGGGTCTATGATGGCTGGACTGATCTTGGAGATTCTGGAAGACCTGAAAAAGAACACTTTGAAAAGTTCACACTTTATTTGAATAAGGTGGAGCTGGAAGGATGCAGACCCATTCCGCAGGGTCGGCTGGAGGACCAGACCAGGCCAGGCGTTGTCACCTTGATGGAGGGTTACTATGGTGACAAGATGGTGAACATCACACATGAGATCTTAAAGAATATCCCACGGATAGATCTCATTGAGAAGTACGGACTGGAAAAGAGTAAGATTCACCAATGAGTATTTATACTGAGCATAAAAAGATACTTATCACTCGGTGAGAGGTCTGCATGTTTTCCTCATTAGAGAGGGTGAATTTATACTTAAAGTAGCTCCTGTCTCTGCAGGTGTGGAGAGCAGAGGAGGGCAAACGGTCAGGAAACGGTAAGTGTCTGATCAGCCCTGTCACCCCTACTCTCTATACACCATTACCCCTACTGTCTATACACCATCACCCCTGCCCTCTGTAGAATTTTAGGATTAATAAAGGTTATCTTATCTTAATGCAGTGCTTCTCAATTATTTTCTGTTACGCCCCCCCTAGGAAGAAGAAAACATTTCGCGCCCCCCACTCTCCGCCGCGATTATAAATAGTAGGCTATCATTTGTCTATAAAATTGTTATAAGTACACATCTGCATAACATTGTATCCTTATTAACATTAAAGAAATGCTATGGTGTGGTTTTTTTTGCACTGAGCAATTTGGTACGCCACCTTATATGATGCTAACAGTGCTCGCTGGTTTTCTGAAGTAGCATTCACAAGCGGCATGATTGTCAGCAATATTAAGCGCGTTTTCGCTTAAAAAACTCAAGCGGCTTATCAGCGTGATTGGGGTGTAATGTCTTTAAGTGACGCCTTAATTTATTTGGCTTCATGCTGTCCGCTGCCAACATTTTAAGACACAGTAAACACACCGGTCTTTCCTCGTCTCCCACCGTAGTCACAGTGAAGCCAAGTGCTACATACGCTTCGTCATATTTCCTCGTCTAAGCTTTCGGGTGACTTTTGTTTGTCTCATTATCTTCGTCTCTCTCCGCCTTTCTTTTCAACCCTGTTAAATATTTTTCCATGGTGTCTCTTGAGGTTTGTTCACTGCACTTCATATCTGCAATTACACTTTATTCTAGTACGGCAAAAAAAAAAGCATGTTCCCGGGGTCTGCGCCCCCCTGGCATCAGGGCGCGCCCCACTATTTGAGAAACACTGTCTTAATGTACCATCACCCCTGCCCTCTGTAGAATGCACTCGTCCAGCTCTGGAGCTGCAGGCAGTGATGTCAGTCCTGAGAGGAAGCGCCGAGTTATGGAGCCTGGCTCTGAGACCGAGCAGGAAGGGAGGCCGGTAAGGACTTCACTCATTCACCTGAGTCTGCTCCTCTATTCACTCATTCACCCGAGTCTGTACCTGTATTCACTCATTCACCTGGGTCTGCTCCTATTTTCACTCATTCACCTGAGTCTGTACCTGTATTCACTCATTCACCGGAGTCTGCTCCTGTATTCACTCATTCACCTCAGTCTGCTCCCATATTCACTCATTCACCTGAGTCTGCTCCCGTATTCACTCATTCACCTGAGTCTGCTCCCGTATTCACTCATTCACCTGAGTCTGCTCCCCGTATTCACTCATTCACCTGGGTCTGCTCCGTATTCACTCATTCACCTGAGTCTGTATTCACTCATTCACCTGAGTCTGCTCCCGTATTCACTCATTCACCTGAGTCTGCTCCCGTATTCACTCATTCACCTGAGTCTGCTCCCGTATTCACTCATTCACCTGAGTCTGCTCCCGTATTCACTCATTCACCTGAGTCTGCTCCCGTATTCACTCATTCACCTGAGTCTGTACCTGTATTCACTCATTCACCTGAGTCTGTACCTGTATTCACTCATTCACCTGAGTCTGCACCTGTATTCACTCATTCACCTGAGTCTGTACCTGTATTCACTCATTCACCAGAGTCTGCACCTGTATTCACTCATTCACCAGAGTCTGCACCTGTATTCACTCATTCACCTGAGTCTGTACCTGTATTCACTCATTCACCTGAGTCTGCACCTGTATTCACTCATTCACCAGAGTCTGCACCTGTATTCACTCATTCACCAGAGTCTGCACCTGCATTCACTCATTCACCTGAGTCTGTACCTGTATTCACTCATTCACCTGAGTCTGCTCCCATATTCACTCATTCACCTGAGTCTGCTCCCGTATTCACTCATTCACCTGAGTCTGCTCCCGTATTCACTCATTCACCTGGGTCTGCTCCCGTATTCACTCATTCACCTGAGTCTGCTCCCATATTCACTCATTCACCTGAGTCTGCTCCCGTATTCACTCATTCACCTGAGTCTGCTTCCGTATTCACTCATTCACCTGAGTCTGCTCCCGTATTCACTCATTCACCTGAGTCTGCTCCCGTATTCACTCATTCACCTGAGTCTGCTCCCGTATTCACTCATTCACCTGAGTCTGCTCCCGTATTCACTCATTCACCTGAGTCTGCTCCCGTATTCACTCATTCACCTGAGTCTGCTCCTGTATTCACTCATTCACCTGAGTCTGCACCTGTATTCACTAATTCGCCTGAGTCTGTACCTGTATTCACTCATTCACCAGAGTCTGCTCCTGTATTCACTCATTCACCAGAGTCTGCACCTGCATTCACTCATTCACCTGAGTCTGTACCTGTATTCACTCATTCACCTGAGTCTGCTCCTGTATTCACTCGTTCACCTGAGTCTGCTCCTGTATTCACTCATTCACCTGAGTCTGTACCTGTATTCACTCATTCACCTGAGTCTGCTCCTGTATTCACTCATTCACCTGAGTCTGCTCCTGTATTCACTCATTCACCAGAGTCTGCTACTGTATTCACTCATTCATCAGTAATCCCCTGTATTCACTCGGCCATCTTCCCTTCTCTCTTTTCTTTGATCACTTACTATGTTCACGTCCTGTGGTTTTGACTCTGTGTTCTTCAGTGCCGGCTTTGTTTTAACTGGTGTCTTTATTTCCCTGCAGTCCAGGAGCAAAGCGGCTTCACCCCTGAGCTCCAGTCACCAGGGCCCTGATACAGGAAACAGTATGATGTTTTTCACTACTTACAGTATATTTCACATTTTCATTATTTTATCATGATAAATAATCAACAACTGAATAACACAACACACACTGATGTTTAACAACACAACTGACAAATATACTGTTTAATAACAACCTACAGACACAAATATACGTTTCTAAACTTTTACAGAAAAACTTGCACAAAGAATCAAAGTGAAGCAGAAACTGAGTCTGGAAGACAAGTATAAGGACACACCTGAAGGGTTTGAAGATTCAGGAGAACGCAACCCCCTCAACAATATTTACACAGAGGTCAACATCATAGAGGGGGACAGTAAGGGGGTCAATAACGAACATGAGGTGAGGCAGATTGAGACAGCATCCAGGAAACAGAGAAAACGAGACACTCATATCAAGTGCAACAACATCTTTAAGCCCTTACCTGGACAAACCATTACCATCAGAAAAGTGCTGATGAAGGGGATCGCTGGCATTGGAAAAACCATCTCTGTGCAGAAGTTTGTTCTCGACTGGGCAACAGGAGGAGCCAATCAGGATGTTGATTTCATGTTTGTTCTTCCTTTTCGGGAGCTGAACTTGATTAAGGGTGAGTACAGTCTCCTTGGGCTTCTGCAAGAATTCCACCCAGAAACAGAAGGGATTGAAAAAATTAAGTTGAATGATTGCAAACTTGTGTTCATCTTGGACGGTCTGGATGAAAGCAGATTTCCCCTGGATTTTCAGCGCAATGAGAGGCTTTCTGATGTAAAGGAGACGTCCTCAGTGGACGTGCTGCTGACTAACCTCATTAAGGGAAATCTGCTTCCCTATGCTCTCCTCTGGATCACCTCCCGACCAGCAGCAGCCAATCAGATCCCTGCTGAGTACTTACATCGGCTGACAGAGGTACAAGGGTTCAGTGACACACAGAAAGAGGAGTACTTCAAGAACAGATTCAGAGATCAAGCTGACCTGGCTGACAGAATTTTAGCTCAGGTAAAGACATCCAGGAGTCTCTACATCATGTGTTACATACCACTGTTCTGCTGGATTTCTGCTACTGTCCTGGAGAAAATGTTGGATAGACCTGACATTGGAGAAATCCCTAAAACACTGACTGTAATGTACGCATGCTTCCTGCTCATTCAGTCCAACATCAAGAATAAGAAACATGGCAACAGGAATGAGACCGAAACAAAGAAACATCTGGAGTTGGAAAAAGAAATCCTTCTGAAACTGGCGAAGCTGGCTTTCCAACAGCTGGAAAAGGGCAATGTCGTGTTTTATGAAGAGGACCTGAGAGAGTGTGACATCAGTGTCACTGAAGCATCACGCTCTGGAGTGTGCACTGACTTCTTTAAACAGGAGTCTGTGCTCTGTAAGAAGAAAGTCTTCAGCTTTGTGCATCTGAGCTTCCAGGAGTATCTGGCTGCTTTGCACGTGCTTGACTCATTTACACACAACACATTTGATGCATTGGATTCCTTTCTTCCATCTGAACCATCTGAACCGTCACTGCATGACTTGCACAAGAAAGCTATTCAGAAGGCCCTGGAGAGTGAGAATGGACACCTGGACCTTTTCCTCCGATTCCTTCTGGGCCTCTCACTGGACTCTAATCAGAGCCTTCTCCAAGGCCTACTGAAGCAAACAGGAAGTAACTCAGAGAGCATCAGGAAAACAGTTGAGTACATTAAGGAGTTAGATGATGAGGATCACTCTCCAGAGAGATGCATTAATCTGCTACACTGTCTATCTGAACTCGGCGATGATTCACTTGAGAAGGAGGTCCAACAGTACCTGAGCTCCAGTGAAGAGATCTCACCTGCACACTGTAGCGCTCTGGCCTACATGCTCCTGAACTCAGAGAAGGTGCTGGATGAGTTTGACGTGAGCAAATACAACACCTTATCCGAGGGGCGCAGGAGACTGATCCCCGTTGTGAAGCACTGCAGAAAGGCTGTGTAAGTACTAACATGGAAATCACCATTCTAATTTATTATAGATATCATCATTCTAATCTTCTGTAAATCACCATTCTAATATAGATATAATCATTCTAATCTATCCTGTAAATCACCATTATAATACTTTATGGAAATCACCATTCTAATGTTTTATAGATATCACCATTCTGTTCTATCATGGACATCCTGAAAAACATGTATGTTACAACATGATACTCTGTCCGTAGATATTCCATGATACCATACTGTATAAAAATATTTATGTTCTTTAGAGGCTGAAATCATTATAGAATAACATGAATCAGTCATGAGCCTATAAATGTATATTGGAATTAAATGTCATTGTGCAGGTTGCGATCAGTTGATTTTTTATTATGATGGGTAATTTATTTACTCCTCGTTTCTAGCCAAGTTTTTCCACTTCAGAGAACAAACAGTCAATTGAAGGAGTGTGTGCATCATGCAGAGAATGTTGCTGCAGTGAATTTTGGCTTATGACCATAAATCAGAAATTCTTTACCACAACAAGTAGGGGTGTGACTTTTTAAACGTTTAACCGAAATTGGGATCAGTAACTTTAAGAAAAAGTCACTAACCTAAAAACTTTTTTTTTTTGGTGCGAAAAAGGACGTGTGAGAAAATCACAGCGCTGATTACAGAAATGGTTGCAGTTGATATGCAGCTGTTGTCAATAGTTGAATATGTCTCAGTGCCCTGGTGACCAGGCTACCAACATGCTGTTTCGAAAAACCATGATGGCTCGCGTGGAGACATTGTCATATTGCGTCCTGTATATTTAGTCTTTTGATGTCATGTTTGTTATGGAGTTTTCATACTCATAGAGACCGAATCAGACTTCGGTTGTGTGCGTGTTTTTTTTATTCGGTTAGGTTTCACATTTCCTACGTAAACTAAAAGGAAATGGCAAAATATATTTGAAATGTATTTCCTTTGTTTTCTTTTAAAAGGCAGATAATAAGAACATGGCCACTGTTACAAAATAGAATAAATAGGCAGAGCAGCTACACAAATAGTTAGAACAGAATAAATTAAATACATAATACCCAAAAGCACTGCACAATGAGGTCCAATAATGTAAGTATGCAATAACAATACAATAGTAAGAATGCAAAAGCAATGGGATTTCACGGCAAACTAGAACACACGTGACTATTAAACAGTAGCCGGTCTATTTAGATATGCTATAAACCCTCAGGGCCCTGGCCATAGATCTGCATATATACATTTACTTACAACACAGTGTAAAAAACAAAAAGGACAAAAGCAAAATACAATGATTGCAGCCCTCCCCTCTCTTCTAACAATGTTATAATATAGCGGACACAGCCTGGAGGTTGTAATTATCAAGCACGGGGAACAAGAGGGGAAACAAGTGGCGCTGTCACGGCAATATCAGTCCGGGTGCCAATATGAGCCCTAGGTGATGTAATCCGGGTGAATATCAGTCCCGGTGATGTCATCGAATTTTGGACTGCAGTTGCTATGCCAACATGACGTGCTCGCATTCCTGAGTGAGAAAACGCTAAAGAATGTGTCCGGGTGAGAAAACGCTAAAGAAAGTGTCCAGGTGATGTAATTTAGCTACGAATAAGATGTACAGCTAAGTTAGTTGCCTTGCTACGAACATAATATATGAAATATAATATATAATTATATTATAATTATATAGCCAGCTAGCTACGGACATAACAATATGCATTGTCTGTTCAGCTGCACAGTTAAGTTAGCTGCCTTGCTACGAACATAATATATGAATTATAATATAGAATTATAGGCTATTATAATGATATAGGCAGCTAGCTACGGACATAATAGTATCCTTTGTCTGTTCAGCTGCACAGTTAAGTTCGCTGCCTTGCTACGAATATAATATATGAATTATAATATAGAATTATAGGCTATTATAATGATATAGGCAGCTAGCTACGGACATAATAGTATCCTTTGTCTGTTCAGCTGCACAGTTAAGTTCGCTGCCTAGCTACGAACATAATATATGGATCGCCTGCTTAGATGGCTAGTGAAATATTTGCTAGTAAAATAAAAATCGTGATAACACCATTATCATTTCCTTTTTGTATAGGAGCTGTGCTTATATTGTTAATTGTTTTAGATTTTACATTGTGTTAGTGATGCTAGTGGGGGGGAGTTCGCTGTTTCACACATAATAATAATAGATATATCATATATCCTGACATTCCTTGAGTAGCCTTCGCGTTTAATGGATGTAAATGCTAGCTAACGTCACCGACAGTGTTTATGCTCAACTCATGTGGGTAACGTTACAAGAGTTCATTTCACAGATAACAGGCCATAACGTGGGATGGACTCGTTTGCTATATTTGTGACGACCGTGATAAGGACCCAGACGCAGATCAGGGATTAGGCAGAAGAGTTTATTAGAAGGCAGGGGTCACAACCAGGAATCAGAGAATCGGAGGTACAAAACGCGAGGCAGAGAGAAGTCGAAAACAGGCAGTCAAAGGTCGATAAAACAGGAAGGCAGAAAGGCAAACAAACAAAATCGCTAGGCAAACTCGGGTCGTAATCAGAAGGGTAGTCGGGGAAATACAATAACACTGGCTTCGGAAAGGTAGGCTCAGGAAAAATTGAATCAACGTACTGACACGGAAGAATGAAAACACTGAACATATATACAGGCAGAGACAGGAAACACAATGGGAATCAGGTGTGACAGGGAGGAGAGAGAGGTAGGAGAAACAGGTGAAAACAATGGGAATCGTAATCTAATTACGAGGAGACGAAAGACACCGGACTGGGAAACATACAAACAAATATACAATAAACGACCTGGGAGATCAGGCAGACACGTGCATAGCTAGAAGGGGAGGAACGCAAAGAGAGAAAGTGCGTGCGTATGAAAGGGAAAGTGAAAAGCTAATCAGGGATAGGATAATGAGAGAGAATGAATGAAAGTCAGAAGCGTGAGATAATTAGTGATTAGTAGTGTTAGTAACCTAATCTAAATCCCTAACGTTAGTAGATTAGTTAGTTAGTACTGTACACACCTAACTAATATATACAAAGTGCGATCAAGAAAGTAGGAAGGAAGAAAACGAGAAACTAAGCGAAGATTGAAATCCCGAAATGTAAACTCCCGAAGTGAATGACAAGACAAGGAGTGGAACAGGAACAATAACAGACGGAGAACAGAACGTGAACGAAACATGACTCGAAGATAAATAAACAAAGTACAAAAACAACAGAACAGATACTCAAAACATGACAATATTAACTTACTGTAGTACCCACAAGACAAGACTATTTCTTTCACACACACACCATCATTTTAAACCTTGCAGTGTTATTCGTTGTATACATAGCAAGCTAGTCCATCCCACAATTGTATGAGGTGGTGTAACATAACTCAGTAATTCAGAATACTGTTGCTGGGATTTAAATCCATCCATGGCTATATTATACACTCCTATACAAAAAGGAAATGATAAAGGTTATCTGTTATCACGATTTTTATTTTACTAGCAAGTATTTCACTAGCCATCTAAGCAGGCGATCCATATATTATGTTCGTAGCTAGGCAGCGAACTTAACTGTGCAGCTGAACAGACAATGCATATTGTTATGTCCGTAGCTAGCTGGCTATATCATTATAATAGCCTATAATTCTATATTATAATTCATATATTATGTCCGTAGCAAGGCAGCGGAACTTAACTGTGCAGCTGAACAGACAAAGGATACTATTATGTCCGTAGCTAGCTGCCTATATCATTATAATAGCCTATAATTCTATATTATAATTCATATATTATATTCGTAGCAAGGCAGCGAACTTAACTGTGCAGCTGAACAGACAAAGGATACTATTATGTCCGTAGCTAGCTGCCTATATCATTATAATAGCCTATAATTCTATATTATAATTCATATATTATATTCGTAGCAAGGCAGCGAACTTAACTGTGCAGCTGAACAGACAAAGGATACTATTATGTCTGTAGCTAGCTGCCTATATCATTATAATAGCCTATAATTCTATATTATAATTCATATATTATGTTCGTAGCAAGGCAGCTAACTTAACTGTGCAGCTGAACAGACAATGCATATTGTTATGTCCGTAGCTAGCTGGCTATATAATTATAATATAATTATATATTATATTTCATATATTATGTTCGTAGCAAGGCAGCTAACTTAGCTGTACATCTTATTCATAGCTAAATTACATCACCTGGACACATTCTTTAGCGTTTTCTCACCCGGACACATTCTTTAGCGTTTTCTCACTCAGGAATGCGAGCACGTCATGTTGGCATAGCAACTGCAGTCCAAAATTCCGATGACATCACCCGATGACATCGCCCCGGACTGATATTCACCCAGATTACATCACCTAGGGCTCATATTGGCACCCGGACTGATATTGCCATCACAGCGCCACAAACTCTGTGCGAGCTGGGAACACACGTGCGCCTATAATATCGATCTACTCAAATACCATCTTCTAAAAATACAACAGGACAAGAAGTTCCAGCTGCATAGACATATTGTATTAAAACACTTGCGAAGTAACAACAGAAATATTGATACAAACGGGTCGTAACGTTGCGTGTCCCAATTCGCGCAGCTTCACCGGTGAAAGAAAAACAGCCGATACTCTCTTAAAGGAGCGACATTGTTGCGGGTTTGTTGCTCTTTGTTTAGCGTGCAGTCAGCCCGTTGGCGGAGTAGCCACACACCCACTTCCTCAATCAGCGCACATACTCACGCACCGAAACCAAAGAGAGAACATGATTAGCGATGGTCTAAAATCAAGTAAATAAACCATAATACATTGCGTCCAGTAGATTGGGAGAGATGTCATGATTAGAGTGTCAAAAGTAAACATAAATATAAACCTTAGACTGCATCTATTATATAGGGGGAGAGGGGCATAATTATATTGACAATAAAAGTGTACACAGTAAAAAGTCGCACACATACACACACACACACACACACATATACATACATGCATACATGCACACACACGTACATATACACACATACATATACATGCGCGCACACACGTGCACACACACATACACACACACACACACACATACATACGTACACACATACATATACATACATGCATACATGCACACACATACATGCACACACACGTACACACACACACACATACATACGTACACACACACATATACATACATGCATACATGCACACACATACATGCACACACACGTACATACACACACACACATACGTACACACATACATACATACATACATACATACATACACATACACATACATACACTACCGGTCCAAAGTTTTAGAATACCCCCATTTTCCATTTTTTTAAACATTTTATTTTACCCCATTTTTTTCCCAATTTGGTAGCCAATTACTCCCACTGTGCTTAGTTCAATCCCCTCCCTCGTAGTTCGCTGCCGTAGTCCTGTGACCGGCAGTGACAAAGGCGAAGTGCTGCCTCCTCTGAGACAGCACTCGTCGTGCTGTTGACTGTAATTCCGGTACCCCAGAACCACTCCTTTTTACATTCTTAGGCATTTAGCAGACGCTCTTATCCAGAGCGACTTACAGTTTACATTTCTTTACATACAATCTATTTATACAACTGGATATTTTTACTGAAGCAATTCAGGTTAAGTACCTTGCTCAAGGGTACAACAGCAGTGCCCCTCCTGGGAATTGAACCTGCAACCTCTGAGTTACAAGCCCAGTTCCCTAACCATTACACTACACTGCCACTATCACATACTGTGGCAGCCCAAGGGGCTGCACCCCAAAATGGCTGCCTGGCCTACAACACATGGCAGCCCCAAAACACTACATTACCCAGCAGACCACAGTGACACCTGAGAGAAGTCAAGCAAACGGGACTAACGACCAGCTGAAGGCCATTTCAAGGCCTATTTAAAGGGTTGATTCCCACTACACTGGGAGAGGAGTCGGAACGTGGTTGAGAAGGAGTTACTGTGAGTGTGTTTGTAGAGAGAGAAAACTGTGAAGTCGTATGACCAGCCAATGTTTTGGAAAGGATTTGGAGAGAGTGTTTGTGGAATTGTTTTGTGTTTGAAATTGGATTGCTGTTTTGGATTTTGACAACGGACTGGATTACGAAACTGACTTGGATTTGGAATTGGAACGGACATCGACAACGAGAAGGATTGCGGACTTTGTGTGTTTGTATTCCCCTGAAGACCCCACCCTTTGTTTTGTGTTGTCTAGAGTTTATTTATTAAATTATTGTTTTTGTTCTGAATACTGCCTCCTCTGTGTTTTTGAACTTGCCTACGCCCTCTGCAAGGTCCGTGCGTGTCGCCCAACCCCTGGGGACACCACAATACATACACACATACACACACATACACAGGCATACGTACACACACATACATACTGTACATACATACACTACCGGTCCAAAGTTTTAGAATACCCCCATTTTCCAGTTTTTTATTTTATTTTACCCCATTTTTCTCCCAATTTGGTAGCCAATTACTCCCACTGTGCTTAGTTTAATCCCCTTCCTCGTAGTTCGCTGCCGTAGTCCTGTGACCGGCAGTGACAAAGGCGAAGCGCTGCCTCCTCCGAGACAGCATGCGTCGTGCTGTTGACTGTAATTCCGGTACCCCAGAACCACTCCTTTTACATTTTTACATTTTTAGGCATTTAGCAGACGCTCTTATCCAGAGTGACTTACACAGTTTACATTTCTTTACATACAATCCATTTATACAGCTGGATATTTTTACTGAAGCAATTCAGGTTAAGTACCTTGCTCAAGGGTACAACAGCAGTGCCCCACCTGGGAATTGAACCTGCAACCTCTGAGTTACAAGCCCAGTTCCTTAACCATTACACTACACTGCCACTCCTGTGCGCAGCGAACCGTGTGTGTCGGCTTCCCTCCCCTCTCCCTGGGGCGGACAGCCAATTGCCGCCCCGATGGCACTCCCGGCCAGAGCCGACTCTGGCGCGACCGGGAATCGAACCCCGGTCGCCGTGGCCAGCGTCGGAGGTTGAAACCACTAGACCATGCGGGAGGCCACCATTTTCCAGTTTTTACTGAAATTTAAGCAGTTAAAAACGCGCGCACACTCACCTGCACAATCACTGAGGTTACTTATGTAC